>JAACJT020023534.1:0-21969 GCA_009936485.2 Gymnarchus niloticus | reverse complement strand
AGAGATTGTTACACTGTACATGGAAACGTGGACGGTGGGCGTTCCTGATGATCTTTAGAGATTGTTACACTGTACATCTTCCTTTAGGACGGGTGCGAGAGTACACGTATTGCTCGCAATATTCACGGGTTATTTTAGGTCATGTGATCATATCAGTATGCTGCAAGTTTTAGACATCAGAGGTGTAGATGCTATGTACGATGGTTTGCCCTGCCGTTCCAGAGGTGCCTATGGTCTCAGCTCTTAAAGGCTGCATTTTTCAGACCTCTCCAGAATGAGGCCACGGGCATCGACCTCCTGGTGCCCCTGTACCAGGAGGTGCGCGGCTCTGGGATGACAGGCCATGTGGAGTACCAGATCGTGGTGGTGACGCGCCTGGCCGCCTTCAAGTCGGCCAAGCACAGGCCGGGAGATGTGGTCCAGTTAATGGTAAGAACCGCCTGGCTTAAACATCTGAGAACTAGGCTGATCATGTGTCGCTGACTTCCCTTCATGCATGACTCAAATCCGCAGATCGCTTAGTCATCATTTGCTTTCCTCACCCACAAGACGATTTGTTAAAAGTCCCTTTAATTTCAACATCTCTCCAGTACAGTGTCTTCTCCAGAAAAGACATGGACCGTAATCGGGAGTCTTTCTCTAAATATGTGGAGGTTGATGTATGCTGTAAGAAATGTTTCCACGTGGTGTCGCTGTTGTCACGCAAACAAACGTAAACATAACGGAGCCTCAGTTTTACTCTGGCAGCACTGCAGTTCTGTATCTGACAGTGACCATTATGGTAATGACGTGAGTTTATTAGCATAAAAAGTGTGTTTGACGCCGCGTTTATCTTTTCTCTAAGCACGTGGAGAACCGTTTATAATGTGTGTTTTAATATAACTAGCAACATTGTAGATATACACGTTTGTAGAGACACTGCTGCTGTTTTCAGGGCTCCTGCACGATGCCACAGCATTTCTTTTCGATTCCAGCGGGTGTTTCTGTGTTCGCAGGTCTCCAAGAAGTACAGCGAGATCGAAGAGCTGTACTGCAGCCTGTCTGGCCGGTATCCCACAATCACTTTGCCAGCTATGCCACGTAAGGCCCTGTTCGTGGGTGAGACAGAAATCCGGGAGCGCAGGGCAGCCTTCGACGAGCTCGTCAAGTTCATCGCCAGGAACGCCACCCTCGCCACCTGCCCGGAGCTGCTGGGCTTCCTAGGTAACGCTGTTAGCCGAAGTAAGGAATACTGCTGTCAGTTATGCTGTCGTAAGTCATTCATCTATGTCTGGCGCCTATTATGTTGCGTGCCACTGGGGCCCCCTGGTGGTTAACAAAACCACTGCAGTCATAGGGCAGCCGGCAGGCTATACCAAATTAGGGAGGGGGTTTGCGTTAATGCATTGATGTCTTAGGGTCTGCTGTGCCGTGACAGGGTCTCTGCGAGTCCTTGCTGGGGGAGACTAGTGGATGAGGCTCTCCTGGTCAGTGGTGAGAAAGTGTCAGTGACAGAGAGCTTGGCTTGTCAGAATCGTGAGCGGGATGCTGTAGCACACTTAATTTGGATGTCCTGCTTTGTAAAGTCTTTAAGATCCTATCTTCTGAAGTTAGTAAAGCACACCTGTGCTTGGGGCATCAGTGCATTTCTTTAACATGGCGTGTTTAAAGGACTTCATTGAAGAAAAGTGGACAACAAGTTGAAGGAACGGGGAACAGAGCCGTTTGGCCAACGGGATGTTTTCCATGAATTTAAACAGCTTTGGAACAGTTTTATCAGGGTTCTGTGAGGCCACTGGTTTACGGAGTCTGTCCCCGCCATGTGCCATTGATGCAGTGACAGGTGGTTGGGGACTGTGGACCTGCTGGTTTTGGTGACAGTCCCACGGTGTCTTTATGCTGTGGTGGCTGCCCGACTTCTTCCTTTCTCCTGGACTCTTGTTCCTGTGCAGATTTGCCGGGCAGGACTCACCGAAACATCTGTTTCTCTCGGGCCACAAGACAGCATTTATCAACTTCTGTCTTTTGGAGCTAAAACTTCAGAGAAGTGGTCTGCAGACTGCATGAGGAAGCCGTGTTGCGTTAAATGCCTTTCATTTAAATGAAGAAAAATGAAATGGGGGGGAAAAACCTCAGTGAGGAACATATGCAAGATGAATATTTTATGAGGAAACAGATGTCTTCACAAATTATTAAGACGCCAAAATATTTCAAATCAGATCCAGTTGAGTCTCCTCTGGAAAATGAGATGCAGGGAATCAACGTGTGCATAGATAAGAACCGTAGTTACGTTTCGCTGATCCGTGAAAGATGTTTTGTCGGTGAAGAAATAGTGGAGCGGCAGTCAGGGTGTAACGCACTTCAGAATGAGTCAAGGATAAAGACGTTCAGCTGGAGGGCCGGTGTTCTCTTGTCATAAGGCTGTCATGCTGTTTTCTCCTCTATTTCGCACAAACAGGTGTTGGTGACTTCTCAGAATTTGGGGCTTTGACTGGAAATTGCATTTTGTCTTTTTTTCTTGTGTTTACCAGTGTCTAGAATGCCACAATGAAAACTAAACGATTATGTTATGTTTTTCTGACAAGGATTTCTCTTTTCCTTTTGTTTTTAAAAAAACAGGAGCAAAAACAACTGAGGTAACTGACATCAAAACCAGGAACGTGCCTGACAGGGAGGAAGAGGAGGACGAAGATGGTTTAGATTTTTTTCAAACAGAAGAGGTCCCCACTGTGCAGCCCAGTGCAGTGCCCAAAGTGGTGAAAGCTGTCACACCTGTGATTCCTTCTGAGGAGGAAGATGAGGAGGAGGAGATTCTGGACCCGCTCGGGATTTTGCGGTAAGACAGCATGGCCGCTCCTCTTTAGCATATGTTCGATCTGCTTCGCTAGAGATTTTGTTCTCAGCAGAGTCCTACGTGTGGACCTGCTGAGCTGACAAGGTCAGTGGGCCCGGGGCTGGGCCTAGCTGTCTGTGAGCCCAGGCAGGCGCAGGAGAGCTGTGAGTGGACTGACTGGACCAGAAGCAGTGGGCAGAAACCTGAGCTTGTTCGCGAGGCAGGTCGCCTTGGCTTTCAACTCAAGGATTTCATGCATTTTGAGTTTCCCTCCAGAAAGCTCTGTCTCCATCTGTCTGTCTCTGTGCCTGTGTGTGTGCGTGTGTCTGTCTCTCTCTCTCTGTCTCTGTCTATCTGTCTCTTGCTCTGTATATCTGTCTTCAACTCACATTTTTTTTTTTTTTTTTTTAAACTGAAGTCTCCCTCTTCATTCCATAAATGATGGAATATCCCCACTCTTGGAAGCTTAATGGTGTGTGGCGAGTGTCTCAAATGATGCTGATGCATTAACCGCACAGTGGGGACCGGGGAGTGGGGGCAGTGGCTGACATCATGCTGTAATGGCGAGCGTTAGGTGGGGGCAGAAAGTGAAATCTTATCTGGTTTTTCCGATAAGTGCGGGTGGAGTCCTGCGAGGAGGCCACTCTATTAATAGCCGCTAGCAGATTACCTCATCAACAGAGACCCCCCCCAGTTCTCCCAGCCGACCTTGATCAAGGGCCCGCTGGGCACTTGAATTGCTGTGTCACAGCTTTTCACTGCAGCACCGGGCTCCCCCAAATGGCAAGGGAATGCAATGGAGGTGTACCTCATTCATCATCGCTGACCCCTGTTGGTGCAGTCATCCTGCAGCTCAGCTGACGACTGTGCCAGACTGCTAGTGAGCTGGGGGGGGTTCTGAAATGGGTGGACTGGGAACACTGGGAATGTGCCAAACAATCTAATCTGCAAGGATGAACGTGAAAAACAGCCGCCATTCTGTTAGGGTGGCTGGAAGTTGAAGTGATATTGCCCTCATCTTTCCTCCCTTTCTGGAGAAGTGTATGCTGGGAAGCACCACAGTAAACTGCCGTGAGACTGGGGCGGTCGGCTACGATGTGGAACCAGGAGCCTGGACGCTCTGTTTCCTGGGGTCCATTTTGAAGGGCGGATGCCTGAGGCAGACCTTTTCCCTTGGTGGGACCATTTTGCTTAGTGTGCCGTGGTTTCTTTCACTCCCTGGGTGAGTGACTTGCGTGTGATTTCTGCGGACAGATGGTGACAAACCGTTCACATTTGTTACTGGTTTGTTGTCCTCTTAGGAACCCTGTAGGCTGGCCTTTGCTTCACTGCACCAGCCTGCGTTGTTTTGGAACTTTGTGATGATGTTGTACTGAAATAGATTTTAATGTGTTTTGAAAGTCCATTTATTGCCCAGTGTTACCATATCACCCACCCCTTAATGCAGTTTGATCCAGTCCCAGCAGTTTAATCTCCCTGAAAGGCCATGTACAGGGCATGCATTTTATCTGCCCCTCCCCTCCCTCGGAAATCCATGGAGAGTAAAATATATGACTGCCATTTTTGTTTTTTGGACTGCGCAGAATGTTCCATTTGGACTAAACCATTTCAGGCTGTTTTTTTTTTTTTTTGGCCTGCATCATCGAATGCTGTGTATTTTGCCTGATAGTTTGGTTTGTTTTGATGCTCGGTGGATTTTTCTCATGCTGACTTTCTTTAAATATTTTGAGCAGATGAGCAATGCAGCTCAGCTCAGCTCTTGGCGCTTTCTCTTTGACCTGTCAAGGCTGATATGACAACGAGGTACTCCCTGTTGGACTGACGTGTGTCATATGGGTCCCGGCTAGGAGGAGGTGCTGCTCGTCTCCGGGGAAGTCTCTTTATGGGGTTCCAGTGCTGCCTTTCCTGGTGCCGTCAGCTTGCCCCGCCCCCAGGGTGGATGCCTGGCGTCCATCAAGCCTTACCTGTGTCTTCATACGTGGTCAGCCACACATCTCAAAGCAGTCATGGCATCAAGGTGCCCAGCACAAATACAAAAAGCAAGTTTCTGTATCTAAGTGACCACAAGTCATCGCAACATGTCATACAGATGGGGTCACAGGCCAGCGACTCTAATATCCTCATTACTAGGACCTTTCCTAGTAAAGGTCAGCTATGACGAAATGAGTCTTGCCGAGCTCGCTACCAGGCGGGGGGAGTCCCATTTTCCCAGCTCCATCCAGCTGGTGGTGGTTCATCGTAAACAAAGTTTTCCGGAGATTTCGAAACCTTCCAGCTTGGTGCGGCTCTACTTTTATTGTCATGTGACTCAAGCCCATTCAGGCTGCTGATTCACCACGGAAGGTTTCTTAGCTTGAGGCGAGGGATGGAGGTGACTCAGCTGCAGGATAGAGTTCTGACTCTTTGCCATGTGCTCCAGTCCTCCGCTGCAGACGACAGAGGCCTTGTCTCTGTGACTCAGCCGTCATGATTGGCTACAGTCGGGTGGTGTGTTGTTTCTCTGCTTGGTATTTGCTGGATCTAGGTGACTCAGATCCACAGTGTTGCACTGTAGCGTGGTCCATCTAACATCTCATCATGCTTTCTCACCTCGTTCCTTTTTGGCCCCCCCACCACCTCCAACCCCACCGAGCAGCTCCAAGAAGCCGAAACGGAAGCTGGTCGCAGATGTGGCAAGTCAGTTGGAGAAACCTGCACCTACACCTGCAATGGGCAAGTTCTCACTCTTTGATGAGGAGGTCGATCCAGACGAGGACCTCTTTGGACCCACAATCCAGTCCGATGGTGCCAAGGCCGGTGAGTGCAGGTCCAGAATCGGCATGGGGGGGTACTTCCAAAGCACTGAGTAACAGAACAGATTCCCTAAGGCACTGGAACTTGAGTACATGTTCCTGTGTCGATGAACATTGATCAGAAATAAGGTGCGACTGTTCTGTTTCAGTGCTGCCTTAGCCAGGGAGCTCCCTGTCCTCCACCCTAGCCACAGAGGGCTGTCCTCTGCGCCCTTGTCCTCCACCCTAGTCCCTCACTGTCCCCTGCTTTGGTCTTCAACCAGCTGACCCATCTGCCTTCTCCATCTTAATAGGCAGCCTGAAGCTGTTTGAAGACCCTGACTTAGGTGGGGCAGTGAAGGTAGGGGATGCCCTGCTTCTAGCAACCGCCTACAAGGAGGGTGGGGCTCAAGGCGGTGCGGAGCCGGACGAGGATGTGGATGAACTTCTCAGGTACCGTCTTCACCTGGCTGGTTTGTCGCGTTCAGTCCGAGTAGCAGCTCCTGATCTGCTGCCTGATCCATTCAGTGTTAGATTTCAGCCTGTCTTCTAATGAATTATTTCATTGTGGTGAAAGAACAGGATGAAAAATGAATAATGAATTGATTGTCTGTGTTCAAACTCGCCAGTTAATGAAGTAATCATTCTTAGCTGTAAGCAATTGCCTAATTAAGCACAGAAGTAATTGGATTAAGCTGAAGTTTCACTCAGCAATGGGCCACTGCAGCTCCAGGCTGTCATGACAAAGTGTGGAATTCACGTCAGTGTACCTGAAATATGAGGGTGACTCCTCAACGGACGGGCTGGTATACCTTTACTAAAACTGGAACCAGTTCAAGGTCCTCTTTGGTTGATGGGAAAATGTGAAGTAGGAGCTCAGCTAAGTGACTTTCATGAGAGCACGGTTGGAGGACTGGGGGATGAGCCTCTTTATTAGGAAACCATCGTTAATTAAACCTTAATGACCACAGTACGCTACAATCCAAAGTGTTAAATGTACTGAGGGAATGCCTCTCATCGACCAGTACTTTTCCTTGGGGTTGTCATGCTGTCCCAGAGTCTGCTTTCTCTTGTTCTGGATGCCATGAGGCATGCCATGGTAACCTCTTATTCTGCCCCCTGCTGGGGAGTTCTTCAAGGGTCAGGCTGTGTGAGTGAATGGGTGCTACATTTGGGTTATCTTAAAGTCTCCTGGCTGATGAGACCTTTAGCCAGTAGGAGCTGTATTGCATTTTCTTCAGTCTGCTGAGCCCTCCTGTCACTCCATCACAGCCCACTAGGTGGTGCTAAAGTCCAACTTTTTTCCCCCACTCCTTCATAAGTCTGAGGCGTTCTGTGTCTCTCCCACATTCCCTGGGGCAGAGGTTTAGGATGTTGGCAACTCCAGGCATCCTGCAACAGATAAACATTAGACATGGACTCAACATGACCTCTTCCTTTAAAGAAAACGGATGGTGTGGTGTTTTGCCAGAGTTTGTGTGGACAGCAATTAAATGCATGATAAATGGGCGGGCCGAGCTTGGCCTTGGTGGATTGACCCACCAGGACATTACGGCAGACCTGGTTCGAATCGGCGACTCCAGAGGACGCACGTTTGTTCATGTGTCGGTGACAGCGTGACCCAGCCAGCTAGCCAATGAGAATGGTCCTAAAATGGTCCCGTAGGTGACACCCACTGCAGCTGTATCAGCTGTACTTCAGGTTGTTGTGGAGTTTGGTCCTCCTTCCCTGCTAATCCCTCTCCGGTCGAACTGGCATCTTTATGGACTGCATGCACGGTGGGTGGTCCCGTGGGTTACACTGCATGTGTATCCGCAAGCTGCTGGTTGTAGTTTTCATTTTGTTATTGTTGTGCCAAATTAGAAGTTTGTGTTCTCGCTGCTGAGAACAGGCTCCATTTTTGTGTGGTTCTCTTCATACTCACCCACCAGAGGGGTGCTAATGGTCAGGTGTGGGTGGCAAACAGCAGCTTCTCTGACGGTGCTGCCGAGATTCTGGAACTGTCCACTGCTTATGCTGGTTTTCAGTACGACTGCAAAGTGGCAAATTATTTCGTGCATTCATTTTGATCTTACAGCAAAATAAACTTTTGACATGCTGAGAAATGACAGCCATTACGGCCATTTCAAAAAGTTGTGTGTTTTTGGTTTTTTTTGGGTAAAATACAGCGCATTGTCTAGCCATTAGCTCACCAGATGCAGAGAGAATAGGTAGTAAATTGTCACTAAATCGAGTTCCAGTTCAAATGTACAGTTCAGTCTCAGGGTTGGTAATGTGAGATTAGGGTTAGTCTACATAACCATGATTACAGCACAAAAAAAGACATGGCTTTTCCTATTGGGTATTCTGAAGATGTGTGAGAGAGCTGTACATTTAAGGGTTTGTGGTTTTCAAGCAGCAGGAATTCGAGATGTAGTATTTTGCCTCTTCTGTAAAGTGTCTTAAGGTGAGATTGAATTTAAAGGTCATAGGCTCTCTGTTTTCACCCTACAGGGTAGAGGAGAATCTGAACAGGCTTCTTGCAGTCAGTAAAGAAGAGGAAGCAACATTAGCTCTTAAACCCAAACCCACTCCCAAACTCAAGCCGGCGCTGCCCAAAAAGCCTACGTCCCTGTCCCAGCGTAGCGCCACCCTGGTGGACGGTTCCACACCTGCCACTGCCCCAGAGGCCAAGATTCAGACCATGGATCAAATGGACATCCTCCGATACATCCAGCAAAATGAGGCTGCCGCCAATGAAGACTTGGACCTTTTCTAACCGGGGATGTTCTTGGGAGAGAGGATGGCCTAAGGCACGCCCTGGGGTGGATCTGTGGACCGCGATCAGTCCATGAAGGTCCTATGATCTCCATCCACACAGTAATTCAGTTCAGGATGCTCAGCCCCACAAGAGATCGGTAAAGGAATCGAAATTGCAGTCCAATCCAGAGGCCAGGATGGTGTTCAAACCGTGCAATGAGCATCAGAGAAGAGCAAAAATAAAGTGATCTGGTGATTCTCATGATGCCGAGGGCTAAAAACAAGCTTACTGTTTTTAAACTAGTGTCTGTTATGCAAATGAGCAAGAACAGACTTTTAGATTTCTTTGGTTGTTTTCCTCTTTTAAAGCGTGTAAACAGTAACACATCTGCAGTCTTTATTTTAAACAAGTCACAATCAGTCTTGTGTCCAGCCCGTCGGCGAAAAGACGCGAGAGGAAGATGAGAACCGTTCCTCTGGTCACTCTGGAACTCACACACTTTTAAAGCCCTTAAAAGCTTCAAATAACCTATTGACACTAAGGCCTTAAGTTTTCAACCAAGTGCGCAGTGGTGATTAGGTAAACTGTATGGAAGCTAGTCATGTTTCTTAGAATGTTTTGGAGATCAATAAAGTTGAAGCTGATTTACTCATGCATGTCTATGATGTGTTACCCTGACAGAAATGCCGTCACAATCCCCTGTTATACCCAAGGACGCAGGTTTGTTTATCTGGGATCTGCCGTTGCTTTTGTTGGCCTTGAGTCACAAAGGGAGAAACCAGCTGAGCAGACTCCTCCTTGTAAAACTGTTGTGTTTCAGTGTTGAATCCTCTAAGGAGTTTTGATACGGAAATGCGTTTTATTAGACGAGTTGTTGATAGTCCCAAATTGGCACTGTAATTCTGCTGCTGCTCTGACCTCATTTCATTTGACTCAATGTCAAGATTTTCAGGTTATTGGTTACCCTGTTCTCACTTCAGACGGTGGAGCCCCCTGCTGTTTCCCTTACGGCGCTGATGCATTCAGGCAGCGAAAAGACACGCAACGTGATTGAGATCTGCTCTGTGTGGTTGTTACCTTCCATGCTTCCATAAAAGTCATACAGTGTTTCCACTGGGCTGCATTGTAGGGCTTAACTTGCGTGGTTCCTACTGGAAGACCTTTGGGGGGGGGGTCAGTATGCTGGGGTGTTTAATGTTGTCGTATTTTAACCTCTGCTACAATGACTGCTTTCAGGATCATGAGGATGTCACCTCTGGAATCTTTTAACCGATCTAATCACTGAGCTGAATTTAATGTGTCCTGATAGGTAACCCGTTAGCGCAAATGTTGGACTGCGCTGGAATTCTGTGACGTGGTCAGCTGACGCAGCCTTCGGCCATTCCTCCGTCCCTGTGACTGCTGGCCGGTGTCTGGTGGTGAGGGCTGATTACTTCCCTGTGTTCATGTTAGCCTGCATTCATCAATTGCCAAAAGGATAACCGCTCTACATTTGTGGGGGGGGGGGGGGGGATTGGGGATGCTTATCTTGACGGGGGTTTGGATAGAGTATGAAATGGGGCTGATCTAGAAATCGCTTGACCTGCTGAGATGCCAGAGAACAGAACATTCTGACTTTGGTGAAACGGGAGACAAAGGAACCTAATAAACGAGGAACAAAACGTAGTCCGGTCTCGACGGTGGGGTATAAAATTTATCTGCCGTCAGCAGGATAACAGAATTTAATGTGCTCTAAGCGCTAGACGTTCTGAAGCCTCTCTTAAGCCCATCTGGCTTTTTTTTCCCCAGTCTTTAACTTTCCCTCGACGGCCACGTATTTCATCCCCAGAGCTGTTTTGACAGGCTGCGTTTGCCTGACGGCCTTCCATAGTCACAGAGGGTGGGTGTGGCCTCACGACCATGATGCTCTTAGTGGGGGTCCATGGTCTTTCTGCATGCTCTAGGCTGTGGCCCTTATAGCCCTACTTTCTTGTCAGGTACCATGCATGTTAAATTTCAGTGTTCCTGAGTTCATCCTCTCCTACATCCTGCGTCCAGATGATGGCGTTCTCCTATGGGTCAGCGGGAGGTGTGACAATCTGGTGGAGCTGCCCACGGTGGACTGGCAGGGGTGTTGACTGAGCCATGCCTCTGTTTTGAACCCTTGCGGCAAATTTATTGTGCCGTTAGAGCTGAGCGTTCCTCTCCTGTGCAGCTGAATTATATAAGCAGGGATTATATGGAGAGTGGGGTCAGCGCTGGGCCAACCCTGGCTCTTTATAGCCCTCCTCTATCTAAAATGCCTTAAAAAGTACAGCTCCTCTGATCATACAGGAAGAATGGGGTAACGTGTTATGACAGCCAGCTACGGATGAGGGACCTTAAATTGTAACCGTCGTGGTTATTCAGAGTGATGTGATGGCCCTTTAGCGTCTCCCATCCTACCATCCCTGTGCTCCGTGCGTGTGTGTGTTCTCACAGCTGATTGACTGATCCAGCACCGGAGTCTGAGACAGGGAAGAGTGGGAAGGTTGGCTAAACCCTGCCCTGGAGGGATGGCCTTGTTTCTCTGACAGCTCCGAGGCCAGAGGAACCAGGGAGAGATCCAACTCTGGACCACAGAAAAGAGCCTGACCCTAGGAGGAGGGCGCTGCCTTACCAGTAGGATTAAAGGTGGGATCCCATGTGCTGTCAGTGCAAGGCCATGTGAACCCCTGGGTCAAAGCATGCAGACGTAATGAACTTGGCCAGACTCTGCATCTTCACACACACTTGTGTGTGTGATTGTATGTACGTTATACTGCACGCTTCCCACTTTTTGCTTGCTGCTCTGAGGGCTTGTCTGAGAAATGTTCGTTGGACCTTCTGGGTTCTGTCATAAATCTCATCTTTTGTTTTCCATGGCCTCCCTGATTTGTTTTGTTCCTCTCTATGACTGTTTCTGTTATCCACTGGTGAAATAGCTGAAGGAAACCTTCATGCTTGCCACCAGCACCACCACTAGAGGGCAATGTACTCCAGTTTTTACCAACACTAATCTGTTGGCAGCAATGGGATATGCGCTGCAGTGATTGCTCTCTAACACTGCTGGGTTTTTCCCGAAGTGTGTTTTTTTTTTTTTTTTTTTTCTCGTTTGGTTTCATTTCATTGGTTCAACTTTTGCCCTGTCAGCTTATGGGAGTGAGTGAGAAGAGGGCTAAACCCATGTGTGAGGGAGAACGCGAGCTGATATAACCTGAGATTAAGGAGGGCCCCCTCCACGCGCTCTCCACTGGCACTGCAGCAGAACACTTGGCATGAGTGTGGGCACTGTCTGCCACTGGCACCATATGGGTTGGCTGACAGGCTGGGGGAGGTCAGTAACAGAAGGACAGACGGAGACCCCCCGTCAAGCATCATCCAATCGGCAGCCAGGGACAGTCTCAGTTCGTCGTCTGGTGTCAGAGTCACGTCAGTCTCGCAGCTTCGATGACATCCAGATGTTTGGTGCCTCTTCAAACAGATGTGTTTCACTGGTTCACTTCACTTAGCCTATCTTTGAGCCGTCAACTCGTTAAGTCACCCTTTCACTGTGCTCCGGCAGATGGCAGTGTCATTAACCTGCACAGCCAGACGCTAACTGCCATTTTGGGACACATGGGCGCTTAAGGGGGTCTTGGTCTGCCTGTAAACTTTGCTACCGTTAAGAAGTGTTGGATGAGATCTTTGAAAATTCTCCGGAAGCCTGTGAAAGAAGAGAGTCCGCTGTTTACAGACACTGTTGGCACCGATTAAATATTAAAATGAGATTTATTAAGCGCATAGAGGGATTCGGTGTGGAACTTCTGAGGTGGAGGGGCAGAGGATGGGAGGAGATCCTTGGTGTAGGGTTGGGGCGAGGTGTTTTCTTGCAGGACCTGAGCTCCTGTCCTGGAGAAATCACTCCTCTGATACCCACAATGCTTCATTATCAGCCATCAATGAAGTTTACCTAACCTGCCCAGGCTTGTGCCCCGGATGTGGAGGGATTTGGGTGTGCAGGACACTGCATGCTGTTGAGGTTGTTAAAACCTTGTCGGGAGTGTGGGGGTCAGCGAATGGTGTTGTGGAGGTCAGGTGGTATCGCTGGTACATAAGGTCAGGGGTCACTTGTCATGTGCGAATGTTTACAGTGATAAAATGGTTGAAGTTCTGAACTCTGCACCTGCACTCCGCCCCTGTCTCTCTCTCAATCTGTTGCAGTGCCGTCTAGAGAAACACCTGGTGTGTTTGTTGGTCGTTACTTAATCTTTTTGCTGGGCTTTTGTGTTTTGCAGTCTTAGGCGTTGTCACGTTGCCTTTGTGTGTGCGTGAACACGCCTGTCTCTGTGTGAAGTGGTGGCTGAGTCTCCTGTCATCTCCTCCCGCGAGTGGCCGCCTCCGGCAGCAGATGACAGCTCTCTGATTTCGCCCGTGCCACCCTGCCTATGTTCGAGGCTAAAGGGGCTCCCGCCGCAACTGGAGAGTGGCGCTAGCCAGGTCCCATGGGGGGGGTGCATGGAACCCTCTAAACGTTCAAAGGATGTTTCTGTTGGAAGTTATTATGTTAATTTAAACAGCTGGTACCCCTTCTGTCGACACGCTTTACATGTTAAACAGCCAGTTGGATGGGAATTAATGGCAGCTGTCTGATCTTTCATTATCTCCCACTGATGAAATGATAATGTACCTCATTGGTCAGGTGTCCCTCCTCTGGTGGTGGGGGAGGGGTAATGAACAGAGCTATCATTCTTTAACCCCCTCAGCTATAACTTGATGTATTTTAGATATTGTGCTATGTAGGATTTGGCAGTAGTTGGCAGTGTGGCTGAGTGCTTTGTAAAGTCACTGGTTAAACTGGAAATGTACCTTTTGGAACTGGTAAGTCAGTCAGTGAGCTGTAGTTCAGCTTAGCTGCAGAATTGGGTGGCTCCTGTTTACTTCCTAACCTTATTCTACTTTGGCTGTTGATGTAGAGAGGCCTGGGCAATGGAGAAGCTGGACAGATGGATGCCCTTCCGCCGTGGACTCCACGAGGTGACTTTCTTGAGGCAACAGCCTGGGAGGACAGACAGGATTCAAACCTGCAGCCTTCTGTTCCATTTGGTCCCTCCATACTTTTACCGTATACGTCCAGTACAACGTGCTGCTCTTCTGTGACCCAAATCTGTTTATTTTAAGCAGGTTACTGTTTTCCGTAGTCTGAAGTCCGATGCAGGGGTACCCATAGTGATGGACCCGATTTTTGGGGTGTTGTGGATGAACAGGTCTGTCGTCGTCCTTCTTGTGACATCACCTACACGCTGAGAGGTGGGGAAGGATTCCCCCTCACTCACAGACTGCACCCTTTCCCGGACCTGAAGTAGTACTTGCTTTCGCCACACCTCTCTACCTTTCATGTTGAGCCACGTTGAGCTCCACTTCCGTTTGAGCTGACTGTGAATGATTTCTCAAAGGACCGCAGAATACCCCCCCCCCCTCCCCAGGTGCACTACCTTCTGTGGATGTGTCTGACTGCGCTGGAATTTTAGGAATCTGCCGGTGGAAATGTGGCTTGACAGGAAAATCGTTGTGTCCAAAATGAAGAGTTTGGGTAGAATGGGATGGTGGGGGTGATGTCCTTCATTACGGTGGGTGTGAGGCTTTCAGTAACGATTTCCCATACTGCACAGCTCAACGTGCAGGAGGGCCCTGTAAACCAATCCGTCTTTGAGACACCTCTCGTTTTACTGGAGGCTGGGAAAGTCCCTCCTCCACAGGCAGCCTGATAAAGGACTGTTTCCATCCACCTTCTCGCCTGGGGAGTGCCGCCTCTTACACAGCCAGCGAACGCTTTGGCGGCCTGTCGTCGGGTGAATGTATAACGTGCCTTAAAGAACTGGATGAGTGGAAGCATTTCAATAGGTTCACCTGGGTGAATATGCCGCTCTGATTGGTTCAATGTAGCCCATATGGCATCCTGAGTGGTTCCAGGTGGCCCGCGTGCAGGTAGGTTCTAGGTGGCCAGGCGCCCTGTTCTCGTGGGTTCCAGGTGGCCCGCGTGCCTGTCAGAGAGACTTACCTTAGCAGAGCGTGCTGTGGCCCCGAGGCTCAGCCTACAAATGGCTCATTAGGACTGAATATGGCAGCAGGACAGAGAGGTGGCTGACACGAGTGCCAGCTGGTGGCTCATTTTCACACTCTGCCCTGTTGCTCTGTCCTCCCAACCAGGTGTTTGCCCTCAGAACGGGAGCCACAGACAATGGATTCTGGGAACCAGGTACATTGGGAACCACATCTGACATGAACTCAGCAGTCACAGTCTATTTTCCAAAATCCGGCATCAAAAAGCAGAACATTCACAATTTGTTCTGGGGATGGAAACCTGTGGAAAAAAACAGCCGCACACTAAAATGCTCAAAATGTTTCTTTCCGCTATTGCATGCATGAATATTCCTACACCATTGTTATCTCAAGGTTTTCAGCTGTCGGTGCAAGGGGAAGGCTGGGCAGCTCCAGCAAATTCCCAAAAGAACCCTATCAGAACAACGTAAAGCTCTTAAAGGCAATCAGGGCCGGTCCCGCTAATGACGCCTTCATCAGGGAGGCCGTTCTTGTAGAGATGCTGGAACTGAAGGGTGATGATGATGATGATGATGATGATGATGATGATGATGATGATGAGATTTTCTGCTTTCATAATGGATCATGCTGGACCACTTGGTCACTTCACCAGCTGCAAACTGGGACTCGACCACTGTCATCTCATGAACACCACCGTCTCGTCCCGATTACCAGCGAAAGCCCAATCACTGCAATTCATTTCAAAATTGAAATATGTCTAAAATAATATTTTTAAGACTGTTCAGAGAGGGGAATCACCGATGAAATCATGACAAGTAGCTTTATAGGGATGTGAACTCAAATCAATTTTGATAGGTAGTGATCCATCTGTTTTGGATGAAATGTTTTAGATTAAATTCCACAAAATGGGTAGCAATGCTGCAGACTTAAATTCAGTAAGAAATCTGACTGCTTTGCTCAATGGCCTGTTTCTCATCTGTCTCCTTGTCAGCATCCAAACGGGGGGAAATCCATTCGTATGTAAAATGTTGCGATTCCTTCCAGACCAAAGTAAAAAGCAGAGTAGAGTGTATAGGAGCCGGAGGACACTCATGAAAGGTTTAGAGAGGATGTGTGGAGTCTGGAAATGTACACAGGGCTGATCTTATCTCAGAGGTGACTCAAAGGATGGCCTTAACTTACCTGTCATGTGAGCTTCAGCGAGAGGAGATGTTCTTATTTGAGACATGCCTTTAAGAACATGCCTTTATGCCTGAATGCTTGAGCGACGAAGGAATACGGGTGTGAAGCCATTCTTCATTAAATGAAAAATAACCAAAGCTAAGTCTGAGCCCCTAAGCATTCGTTAAAATGGCCGAAAGAAGGGAGTCCATCAGCTCATCGATGTGACGGATTTCCATCTTTTTATGAGTCAGGCCGCTCTTCAATGGGCCTGGTTCTCAAGGGCAGGACGGTGCTTAGGTTTAACCGGGTCACGGCTGTTCCATCACCCTTTTCAGTTACTCTGCCTTCGAACACCAGCACATAGCATGCCTTAAAAATCTTCACTGTTTTATTTTTATTTCATTTACCTCTGCTTTGCTTTGTACCTGAATATACTGAAGGTAAGGGGTGAGTATGAATCTGTTGGTCTTAAAAGTCATGTGATGTTGAAACTTTCCCCGGTTTCCCGGACTCTGGCCTTACTGTGGGGTTCTTGCATAACTATGATTATTGGTGTCCCTGCGACTCGCAGCCCTCGTGTCTAATCGGGGCTTGTTGTCTGGCCAAAGACGAAGGCTTGGGGGAAGGAGACTTGGGAGGGTGGGGCTGTCATCTCCATTTTCTTCTCCTTTCTCTCTCTGGCCGCTGACTGCTCGTCCTGATGACACCAAAGTGCTTTGTGGCTGCTGTGTCGGGACGGGTGCTGGATGGTAATAAACTGCATCAAAGTGAACCGCATGACTCCAGGCTGGCAGAGAATCTCTGACAGGTCCTGCTGTGGCTCTGCAGGACAGGCCTCTCTGTGCTGAGGCATGGCCTTCTGTTCTCTTAGGGTTAATTACGGGAAGAGGAGCAGCGTGAGCATCGCACTTTGGCTTCAAAGTGGCCCCCGGCTTTTAACGAGCCGCCATAGTCTTGCATTTAGATTGATGGTGTCACCTGCTTGGGGTCGGAAAGTCCGAATCTCCTTCTGATCATATTACAGTTTTGGGTAGGTGGTGTCATTGTCATCGTGCCCCATTGCTCGTCCACTGTCTTTCTGTCGCTTGTGTGCACAGCATGTCTGCTTGCGTGAAGGTGGAGGGCTGTCTTATCAGATAGATGAATGTATGATGGGAGGTCAAACTGTGTGTTAGTCTAGCTTGAACACACGGTGTATCTGTCCAGACACGGTCAGGGCCGATGCTGTTTGTGTGGAATCTGGTCGTTTGGACGGTTTTTCTGGGAACTCTCACGGTTTGCTGTTTTCATGCAGCTGATAAGACCGGATCATCTGAAGGTTCTCTGGTGCAAACTAAAAAACAGAAAAGTTACCTTTGGCCCTCGGTCAAAAATGCTTTGATCATTTGGAAATGGTCTGGAAAGATTTTTTTTTTCCCCTGTTTTGAGGTCCCTTGAGATTTGAGTTACTCAGAGTGTTTTTGCAAAGTTTTCCAGGCATCTGATGGTTTGGTTCTTGCCAAGAACACTTTGCACGTAAAACCCAGGTAGTGAATCTTCCAGTCTGGCATCAAATCCGTTTTACAGTCCAAACCTCTGGCCTTATTGCTGGCAGTTTCTGAGTAAACTGCCTTGTTTCTAAGGAGACCTTGGCACCAGCTGGCATAGTCATCCACATGTACCTGTGAACTGTCAGCCACAGGATCTTGGGAACCTTTGCCAAGAATTGTCGCTCTGCACTGTCAAGTTGGCAGAGAGTTCTGTTTTAATGACTGACAGAAGTGTTTATTGTCATGAGAAAGAAGCCTGAACGTAAATAAGAGTGTAGCATTGTTTACCATGCACGTTCTTCACAAAAGTGGGTAAAATAACCCAAATTCACACCAGGTTGAGTCTGTAATTCAGGTTAGCTGCCATTCTGTGTCGTTAGCACGCCCATCTGTCTGGATGTCTAAACCATACAGGTTAAGCCCGAGAGAAATTTGAACAACAAACACAGCAGGCATTCCTTCTGTTTTTTCTTTTTTTTTTTTTTTTTTTGTAGGATTCGACTGGGTGTGGTCTGGGGAGGAAATTCACTGGTCACTGTGAGGTTTAGTAGACCCGGCCTCTGTGTGTCTGTGCCTGACTGTGCTGGTTGTGTTTGCTGTTTCTTAACTATTTTGTCTTCAAAGTGCACTGTAACTCGAACTGTTTTTTTCAATTTCAGATTGAGGAGCTCAGCTTGTAATTGGGAGGGTTTTGGTTTCCATAACTTGGCACAAACCATTTCATGGGAATGTGCTTAAAGATTCTTTCCGGTGACCCCGTCGGTGGTGCCTCGGCCCGCCAACATTCAAGCCTGCATTTTTTGGATGCCACTTGCCTAGCAGCGTCCCCGTGAACTGATTTCCGTCCTCCTCGTTAGACATGACGGCAGCTTTTCTCGTCTTCTCGTTCCCTCCAGATCTATGGAGCAAATGTGGCAGCTCTAAACTGTCTGCACTGATTACAGTATAAAAAAGCACCCATTATTTTCTGAGTGTTTCGTAGGTCAAGGATGAGTCATCCAGCTCCTATGATATTATGCTCATAGGTAGCATGAGACAAGATCTGCTAACACAGCACCATTCAACTTCGTGGCAAACAATCCCCCGAATTTCATTAAGATTCCTCAAGGGATATTGTTTTTTTTTTTTTGTTTTTTGGGCCATCAGTGCCTGAATGAATTTGGGGGGTATTAATCAAGGCAACGAGGACCTGATCATGTGGATCGCTGCCTGTAATCTAAGTGATAATATTTTCATGATTTACTTTAAATTCAAATTAGCAACATTAAAGTAAAACAGTAGACGATTCATGGCTCGTACTGACCGACACAACAGCACTCCGCTGATATTAATCAGCGACGAGACATTTATTTCCAGTAACCTCAGCAATCCAGTTTTACACTTTTCCCCGTTTCCTATTTTTAAACTCCATGTCGATAAGGAGACCCTCGGGACCCTGCAGACCATGGATGGATTATGACTTAAAAATGCCGCTATAAAATCACGTTTTTCATGCATGCAGACTGGAAATGAAAAGGCTGGGATTCACCGTGCGTGCTCAGACTTTCCTTAGATAGTTACTTCTCTTCAGCGTGAAAGCAGTTTCCTTAGCTCTTTCACAAATGACTGACTTTCTTAGTCATTCAGGCAGTGTATCTAAAAAAATAAGCCTCCCCCCCGACTCTTACTGTGACTGCATGGCCATAAATGGCTTATTTCATTTAAAAACGAAAGGTAAAAATTCCACTTTCTTTGTGTTTACGGTGGTGCATGCGGACGTTTTAAACGTTGCGCTGTACCTTTCGGCAGTGTCGCTGCGGCTGTGGACACGCCTCCCATCCACGTCAACTCCCGTGATTGGCCCACCGTGAATCCTTTTCTGGTGCCGGTAAGAGACGGGAGACGCTAGTGTCCTGTTGCATTATGGGGGCAGAGGTGGTAATGGTGGCTGAGGTTGTTTTAGAATGCTCTGATCGGCAGGCATGCAGAATCTCACCGGTCTTGCTCCTTCATGGGAACGTGGTATGCCCATTTCATCTTCAATAATGGTGGTTGCAAAGCAGAAAACATTCCATTAACCAAACATCTCAATTTTTTTGGCACATTGGCTGCATTTCCGTGCTGGCGGCCTTGAAGAGAAATAAACGGGGTTAAGCTAAGCTGAACTAAACCACCAACCATGAAAGAGGGATCCGAAGGAACCAAACGAGAAGGTAAAGAAACACGTTTTAGGTGGAGACAGTCTATCCGGAGAAACTCCACATTTTCAGGCTCACGTCAGAATGAATTGTATCGTGATTTCTCCTATGTAGAGAAAGTCCTTTTTCTGGACGCTCGGGTCAACTTTCAGGAGAAATTCTCCCGCTTTCAGGAGCGTGTGGCTTTCCTCGTTGATCCACAAAAGATGCAGGTTCTGCAGCTGTGCTGAGAAGTCTGAATGGGGCCCAGTGAGCATCTTAGGATGGTGGGATTATTCCAAACGGCTCTAGGGAGTTGGACACACACCAGGATCCTCATAACGCCTGCTTTGCCAATGCAGTAGGAACATAAGAGGAGAGAAGACAGGTGAAGACTACAGACTGAATAGTGATGAATTCCTGGCACCAGCAAGGGAGGCACAAGGCTAGACAGGCAGGCATCTGGTTTGAAGTATGCAGATATCTGTGGCTAATTGCTATGTTTTTATCAGTTGTCTACTGTTTGAAGATTTAGGATTTCACTTCATATGGAATATAAGTAACTTAATGACAAAGACAAGCTGCTGAGGCTCTGATAATTAATTTCAAGCAGTATTCAGTTGCATTAGTCAGAATGGCTTTGGTGAGCATGTGACCATCTCAGGCTATGTGAGGGTGCAGGCTGAGGATCACGGCTTCCTGTTGTCCGACACGGCGATGCGCCAATCCCCCCGCCTGCTTCTCCACATGTAGCCCAGGCAGCAGTAAACCCTGACAGCCACAGAGGACTTGGTGAGTCCTGCCTGTGCTGCAGTCAGGCAGAAAATGTGACGTTGGAGATGGTGAGAGAGTTGGCAGGATGAGAAAAACATGAGGAAGGGGTTATAAGCTCTCTGGGAGGTCAGTCTGTAGGCGACTCCACCATTGACAGCATGATGGAATTGCATGCAGCTCTTACTGACTGTGTTGAGTGTCAGAACAAGTCATTCAAGTGTGACAGCATGTCCGGCTCGCTCTGCATCGTTTTCAAAGCGAATTTAAAGTATAACGATATCCTGCTGGTTGCCAGTGATGGAAGACATAAAGAAACTAGAAACCTCCAAACAATGTTTCAGTCAGTTTTCCAAAAACACCGAAGAGGCGGAAGGTCTATGAGACTATGAAGATCTGCACGATGACCTCAAACTGAATGCTGCTGAACTGACTGAGCCAGCATCAAAGCTGTTTTCTTAAATGGTGAAAACAACATTTCTTTTGCAATGGAGAATTTTAGCATTTCCAAATGCACATTCCGTATCAGTCCTCTGGATGTGTCGGTAGATGATTAAGCGGTAACTTTACTGGTGACGGTCACGGTGTATTTCGTAAGGGTGGCCCCCCCGATGTAAGGGCAGTGTCGTCAACTCACAGCTCCACGATGGGGAGCTTGAAATCAGTCCCAGCTGTGAAGGTGTGACATTTCTCCACGTTTGCTTGGGTGTCCTCTGGGTCCTCTGGTTTCTTCTCGTAGTTGTGTGAAAATGAGACGCATCTCAGCTCCTCCTAAAAGTCGAAAATGATGAGGTGTCCACTTAATTCTGAGCCTTTTTTGCATTTCTATATCCGTATGTCAAAGTTCCTCTCTGCCCGTGCGGTACACAGCTGGCTGTCATGTTGGTAGCCTTGGTTACCCACCAGCAAGCTCTAATTGGCTATTAGCCTGATATTAAGCAGTTTTTCATGTCATTCTGTGGTGGGCTGTGATTAACTTCTTCATATTTCCTGCTCATGACTTTTTCATGATAGCTCAAGGACAGATGGCTGGAGACCTCTCACACGGTACAGTCAGGCATTTTGCGTGTATCTTGAGTCCAAAAGCTAGAAGTGAAACCATTTCCTAATCACCTGGTTTTTCTGCTGACCTCCAGGGAAGTGTGGCTGTTGGAGGTGCTGATGAGGAGATGATGTGGCAGCCATTTTGATGGGATGCTAAGGTGAATGCATTAATCCCCCAGCTGCCGTGTCACACCCAATGCAGACTGAATTGTGAACGTTAATTAAATGCTGTGATGATGACCACTGACCATTTGTGGACGCTTGAGTTTTCATCATCTGTCCTCAGAAATGCATGTTCGTCGTCGTGCGTGCCCCACCGTTTTGAGCTCTTTGTCGAATCTGGGAAAAGGTCTCCGAGAGCGACCTTAACAAATGGCCACAAACTCGGAACCACGTGTTCTCTGAAGTCTCCAATTGGTCTCTCTTGTTTCCCAGGATCAGTGCCGCAACCAAATATGGGAGCAACTTCCTGTGTTTGGGGCTACAGATGGGGGAGAGGCAGGGCTTCGAAAACAGCCCACGGAGCTTAGCAAAGGCGGAGGCGGTTAATCTATGTTTATGTGTGCTGCGACCCTGACCAGTTAGGCTGACAGACTGGAGTTTAATGTCATAATGAATGGGGGGGCCTGTCCTCAACAGGATGAACTAAAGCTGAATTCGCATCCCTGTGTTTTAGAGCAGGCTGTCCAATAAAGAAAAATCAGCTCTGTCTGGCAAAGGGGGTGTGAGAAGGGCCCCGGCTTCGCAGGCAGGGCGACATCAGCAGATTGAAAAAACAAGTGCAGCATTCGTTTTGTTCTCCGCAGAGGATGACATCATTCCAGATTTTTAAAGAGCCCCCCCCCGCCCCCCCCCCCCCCCCCCCCCCCCCCCCCCCCCCCCCCCCCCCCCCCCCCCCCCCCCCCCCCTCGCCCCGCCCCACCCCCCCCGCCCCCGCACCCCC
>JAACJT020023533.1:0-13674 GCA_009936485.2 Gymnarchus niloticus | reverse complement strand
CCCTTGTGGCTTTAAGCTAGCTGTAATAGTGGATCACAAGAGCTTAAAACCTCTCTTTGACGCTCTCTGACCATGCATAGCCAGCCTTACAGCCTCACCTTACTTCAAAATGGTCCAGAAAGAGAGATTTAAAGTCTCTCCCTTCCAGTATCTCCACATTCAGCTTCCAGTAGCCTCTACCAAAGGTAGGGGCATCAAAGGAAGCTGTGGCATCAACTAACATGCGGAAAGTGAACTACCATGGAGACAAAACAACTTTTCCAAAAACAATAGATGACAAAGCCTAAATATGATCAAGACAGCTGCTCACCTCATGACTACTGTGCCAGGTAATGCTCTGGGATTCCACTTTTTCAAACCATCAGAGAGGTTAAGACTTCTAATAAAATTCCTAAAATGTTTAGTTTTGACATCCTCTTTCCCTTGTAGAAAAATATTAAGATCACCTAAAATTTTGTGCATGTTAGTGGGACAAAATTAGGCCAAATCATCATAAACCATGTAGCCAAACAAGGTCTCTATCGGAGCGTACAGACACACATTACCTCAATGTGCTGTCTTCTCCAGTTGGCATCCACTCCTAGTGCTCTTGCCTGCATAACAGTGAAGGTCCTCATATTCTCATAGGCATGGTGTCCAAAAAATATGCCCATGCCAGAAGAGTTGATGCCACCTATGCTCTAGTGGGAGAAAGCCTTGTCCCACTGGTCCTTGAGGTGAACTTTCTGTAACAAAAACAAGTCATAGGGTAAGGAGGAAAGTCAGTCTGCTTGACTGGGTATTTTATAACCCGCTGACATTGACAGTTACAATTTTAAAATCAGTAATGTGCGAGTGTCATTTAAAACTACCACTTAAAAATACCCCTTTTCCCGCTCCCTACCCAAGAATGGTGTAGGTCTCTGCCATCATGGAGCTACTCCAGGGCATATCTTCTGATTTAAGGGAGGGAAAGGATCTTCTGTACTAGCAGTGGGGGCTTCAGCTGGTGGGGGAGCCATCATGGGGGTACTTTCCAGCTGCTCCTCCTCTCTTCTGGTCTTTTTCTGTCCTCTGTCCTTGTCCTTCTTCCTCTTTGTCATGCTGGCCAGGACAGGCAGAGACTGCTCCTCTGGAGCTGGGGCCTCCTTTCAAGGAGATAAAGGTGGTGATGATGGTGAAGAAACCTGATACTCCTTCTTGTCAGTGCATCCATCCTTGTTCCCTGCTGCTGGTGGCATCGCTCCAGATGACTCTGTGGGGCATAAATGAGAGGCCGCAGGTAGTCCTCTGCTTTATACCCATGGCCCTGGCATGAGCGACAGAAGGGAAGCTGTCCAGTATAAAACTGGTACCCCCTGTTGGAGCCGATGCTGAAGTAGGCAAGGGGGTCGATAAACCCTCCATCCCCCTGCCATCCGATTTGAGCCGGACTCAGAACAGACGGTGGCCATTCCATACATCCAGTTAGTCTCGGACATCCCTGTGATCAGGCAACACTTCAATGTATCTTTGAAGAAACTGGAGGACGGACTTAGCAGAAACATACAGATTATAGATGTGTGCCATGACCACCCTTAAGTCACTATGCCATAAGGGGTCAACCTTGTAAAATGACAGGAGTGGGTGGTCAGCATTAGCTTTGCACAGGTCAAGGACATGCCAATAACTAGTGTTTGATGTGAAAGTCACATCAAAAAAACTCTGGGGGCTGTTATGCTGTACGCTGTATGAAGGGGACTTGTTCGTGGAAATGAAAGGAGTATCCCCATCTGGGTTACTCCACTGGAAACGGACCATACTGAACAGACCTCTGCCTGCTGATGGCCCAGGTCTGGAGGAGGTGGTTGTCCTGGTGGCAGCCGGTGCTGTAGCAGAGGTCCTCATCATCGGTGCTCACAGCTTCCAGCCCTTCTTTGCTTGGAGCATGGAGGCTGGTGTCTTTGAGTCTGTCCACCGGGAGTCCAGGAACAAAGCTAGGCTAAGACACAAAAACTAAGCTAAAAGGCTTAAAACAAAAAATAAATAAAAATGTAGTAAAACCAAAATATAAGCCCTAAAAACAAGACACTACACCTCCTCATGGAAGTGGCGGTCAAGCCACCTACTAGTCACGTCTTAGGAAGTGCAACGCCCCCTCTACAGCTAAAAAAATGTGTTGAAAAAAAACTTCAGAGAAAGCTTGTGGTCAAATTCGGTACTACACTTGATCTTAGCCAAAAGGTCGAGAAGTGAAATAAAAGTGTTTATTTCACTTTTTGATTTTTGTTTGATTTCTTTTTTTGTAATTGTGATGAGTTGATTGATTTTAAATGTTATTTAACAAACTGATGAATAAAGAAGATTAAAAACTAAAATATAAAGGAACTACATTATTGAATAATTGAACACAGCTGTTAGTACTGTGAGGATGAGGAATGAAGGTATGTTTTGCGTGGCTGGTCAGACCAATTTGGCTGGCTTGGTTGACTAGGTCTGGGTATGACAGACATCACCCATGGGAATGCTGTATGAGGACATGCAAAATCCATTCAGAAAGTCAGGGCAACAATCAACACCAGAACTAAAAATACACTATTACCCTCATTGTATTCCATTCCTTCTGCTCTAATTATCATTTTATTTGGATTTTACGGTTTACCAGGTCATCCACTATGCACAAAATCATTTAACACAATGTACCACTTTGTATTCCCTGATAATGTTCTAAATTCTTTTCCAGGGAAATGGAACTGAAACCTATACTATGGAAAGCTGGCGTGCTGATTCGTCCTGTTATCACCATCCTTTTTGCCTTGCTGGTTCTGACAGTGATGGTGTGGGCTTATGCCACATCCTTTAAGTTAGCCAGCTCCTCGTTCAGCATTGTGTCCTTTGGCTTTTATGGCCTCTTTCTTGCACTCCATGTCCTCCTCCAGAGCCTTTTTGCCTTTGTGGAACACCGGAAAATGAACACACAGCATGAACCCTGCAGCTACACAAAAACTATTGCCCTCACTATTTCTGCTTACCAGGAAGACCCTGCGTATCTCAAAGAGTGTCTTAATTCTGTCCGTTCCCTTAAGTATCCACCGGAGCTCCTGAGGATAATAATGGTTGTGGATGGCAACACAGAGGATGACCGCTATATGATGGAAATGTTCATGGAGGTGTTTGCTGATGAGAATCCTGTATGCTATGTGTGGGACAACAATTATCACACATGGGACCCCCAGCAGCGATCAAACAATGGGTCAGCAAGGGGTGCTGGCATGGGGATTAGAGGGGGGGATCCTCAGAGGAAGGAGGTGGAAAATTTGATTAATAGCAAGAGGTGTGTGTGCATTATGCAAAAGTGGGGTGGTAAGAGGGAAGTGATGTACACTGCCTTCAAAGCACTGGGGACATCAGTGGATTATGTACAGGTAAGAGCTGCAACCAAAGTTCAACCTTAAATTAACATTTGTAATACATTTCAATATTGCACTTTAAGTGACCTTAACATGAAAGCTAAAGTAAGAATATTAATATTTTTCAAAATACTCACACAAGGTAGCATATACTCTGCACTGTTCTATAAAAATGTGAGAATCTTCACCTTAATATTTCATATTTCCTGTAAGTTTACTTGATAATGAGAGTGTCAATGACTCAAACAGCCTATTTCAAATTAGGCCAAAATGCCTACCATATTAATATCCTAATTGTTATTAATCTTGCAGTTAACTAAAACCTTCTGTGGGATCTTCTTTCACTACAGGTGTGTGATTCAGACACCAAGTTAGATCCTTTAGCTACAGTGGAACTTTGCAAGGTGCTGGAGAGCAATGAAAAATATGGAGCAGTTGGGGGTGATGTGATGATATTCAACGTAAAAGACTCCTATATCAGTTTCATGAGCAGTCTAAGATATTGGATGGCCTTTAATATTGAGCGAGCCTGCCAGTCCTTCTTCAACTGCGTATCCTGCATCAGTGGTCCTCTAGGTTAGAGATTTGCCCATACTGTTTCCTCTGTGTTATAAAGGGAATCCAAACATTTTTCTACAATGAATTGTAGATGTCATTCTAAATGTCTTTACTTTTGCTTTTTCCTTTCTGCTTTTCTCTGTCTTTGGTCAGGTCTCTATAGAAATGATCTCCTTCAGGAGTTTCTGGAGTCCTGGTACAACCAGAAGTTCCTGGGCACACATTGTACTTTTGGGGATGATCGGCACCTAACAAATCGTATGCTGAGCCTGGGGTATGCTACAAAGTGAGTATCTCTCAAATGACCTACTTCACAACAACGTTTCTGTAATTCATGCTCATACATGTGCAAGGTAATCAATCTATGATTAATTAACTTAAGAAAGGCTGAGCGTTTGAATGGAGAATTTGGACTGATAATGAGATCAGGCACTCAAAACAAGGGTATCTGCTCCTCCTTCTTGATATCTCAGGTTTTTAATTGGCCTCGGCTTTTAGGTACACAGCTCGATCCAAGTGCTGCACAGAGACTCCAGCCCATTTTCTGCGATGGCTAAATCAACAGACCAGATGGACCAAATCTTACTTCCGTGAATGGCTTTATAATGCCATGTGGTGGCACAAACACAGTTTATGGATGACATATGAATCTATTATGTCGGGAATCTTTCCTTTTTTCGTCACTGGAACTGTTATTAAGCTGTTCTGGACTGGAAGCATTTGGGACATCATCTGGGTCCTCTGCTGCATTCAGATTATCGGCCTAATCAAGGCAGCTTATGCCTGTTTCCTTCGCAGGAGCATAGTTATGATCTTCATGTCACTGTACTCTGTGCTATACATGACCAGCCTCCTCCCTGCTAAGTATTTTGCCATCCTCACTATAAGCAAGAGTAACTGGGGTACCTCTGGCAGACGCAAAATAGTGGGCAATTATGTTCCACTTATTCCACTTTCAGTCTGGGCAGCCATTTTATTGAGTGGGCTCAGTTACAACATCTACCATGAGGCAATCCAAGAATGGACATCAGAGCAAAAGAAAATGGAGATCAAGTTCTTGATTGTGGGATCTGTTGTATATATCTGTTACTGGATCCTCATGATGTTCCTTTACTGGGTCTGGTTCCGAAGATTATTTAGAAAACGATCTCAGAGTTACTATGTAACTGTTTAGGAAAGTATTTTTCAAAATTGTATTACTATTTAATCATGAATATTATACCATTTATTTTGATTCATATTTAATGTTGTTTTGTTGTTTTTCCATAAAAAAAAAACATTTAGAAATGGAACCTTTGGTTGTTCTCATTGTTAGAGATTTACTCTTCTTCCTTTATATAGTTTTCACTTTATTTATTGCTGATTATTTAAATACTAAATGAGAACCAAACAGTCTACATTTTGAGAGATACAGATGCATTAAAAGAATATGAATTTTGGTAAATGTAATAGGTAGGAAATGATCAAATTTTGGGACTCTGCTGTTCACTGGACTATGTTAACACTGACAGTCCCACTATGTTGACTCTCCAGTATGTGGCACAATAAGGAAAAGTAAAGGACATTTATCAAAATGTTAGCTATACTGTTTGATAGGTTTTCAATAAGCATATTCTGTGCTACGCAGTTAAATATTATAATACTATTTTTTATATATTTTCCTGAATAAATTAGAGCCTGGAAATGGATGAGACTACTGCTACTGTGATGCTTTTAAAACCCTTAAAAAATATATCTGTTAGTATTCAGAGCACAAAAATGTGTACTGTAATACCTTAATGTAGTAGGGCCTCTCAGGTGGTCAAAGATTCATTCATCAAATTATTCTCTATCCAAAACATAAACATTTGGAAATTAAGACTAACCAGAAAATTAATAATGACATATTGTATGCATTTATTGTAGGTTGTTTTTGATGTTGTAAATATTATTTCTGTAATTAAGAGGATATAAATACAGGTGAGGCGATCCAAGAATCAGGGATCAAAACCGAACAATCCAACAGAGGTAGTATTAGAACCCAAATGCATGGCTGATAACAGAAACTGACAAGAAAACATTTCAAGGCAAGCAGGCAAAACAAGGTTCAAAACAAAATTCGAAATTTGAATCAGTAAAGTGAAACATGTCAGACCTGGCAGTTATTGAATCCTTAATTTTTTGGATTTTTGGAATTTTGTTTGTGATATCTAAATGTTTTAAGTAAGCTAATGAAACAGGTGTTACAATAGTTCTTTTAAAATGTTAATCCATCCTTTTATTTGTTTGTCCTGGCCAGAGTCACAGATTTTGATTTTAATATTACTATTTATTGCATCAGTTATTACATTTATGTCCAAAACATTGACCATCTATCAATCATTACACACACACACACACACACACACACACACACACACACACACACACACATTTGCATTTCACCCTTACTCAGCCCTAATAGATAGATAGATAGATACTTAAATAACTCATACATTAATACAACAATTGACTGTGCACTGGAAAAAAAATACTAAGTAATAACAGAGAAACTCTGAATATTGCACTAATCCATTTGTTGACTGGCTGGCTGTCTGACTGACTCAAAAGATTAGATTAAGGCAGTATTATATGCACTGATGGAATGAAGGATCTGCAAAAACGTTCCTTAGAGCACCTTAGGAAACATAGCCTGTGACTGAAGACACTCCTCTGTGCAATAACTGTTGTATGTAGAGGGTGGGAAACATTCTCCATAATGACATCTCCTGCTCTAATACAGTACTGCTGCCCCAGCACACTGCAGCACCGAGGATGGCCGCCACTGCCACACACTCACAGGTCTGAAGCAGCCTCCCACTGAAACTAAAGGATCTCAACATTCTAAGAAATTACAGCCAGCTCTGTCCCTTCTTATACAGAGCATTGGTGTTTGCACCCCATTCAAGCTTCCTGTCTAGATGTACCCCTAGATATTTATTGGTCTGGACAACCTCCATGTCCATCCCCTGTATATTAACTGGGAAATTGAGAAACTGACTCCTCTGAAAATCCACCACCATCTATTTGGTCTTGCTGATGTTTATGTGAAGATAGGTCTGCTGACACCAGTCAACAAAGCTATCCACCAGACTCCTGTATTCCCTTTCATCCCCCTCACTAATACACCCAGGGGCAGCAGCAGAATTTTTTCAGTGGGTGAATGAGGTGGCCAATTATTTTCATGAGGTGACACAAACACCAAGACATAATGCTAAGTAAACTCTGCCAAACCCTGATGTTAACATTTATCTAGAATGTATATGCTGTTTAGCTGAAGTTGATAAATCTAAATTATGTAGCTTTCTCTGGAAAAAAAGCTTGATATATTGGGACTTTTTTGCTTCATACAGCCCTAATTCTCTCTACCTACATACTGTTTTAAAGGTAAAGCAAATTGGACCATGTCACATAATACCATCAACCAAGGCAACTACAATTTTTACTTATACTCAAATTATCCATCGTGTTGCAGAAATAAATACACCAACCTATTGTGGATGTTTAATTAAAATGTATTTTCCTTGATTATTTTTACTCTCAGCAAAATGGTATATTTTGTATCCTGTTGGTAATGTCATGTCCACTTTCAACAAAGCTATTACCTCGATCTTTTAAGTTTACTGCATAAAGCACAAAAAGAAATTATACAAAAAAAGAATTCAAACCAATGGGATGATCTCATATATTGCCAATTGAGCCTTAAACTGGCATATTGGAAGCCATTGCAACAAGAGGGTTAACTTTAAATACTTTCAAAATTCAAATGTTTATTGTGTGATTTATGTGATTTATATGTATATATTTATGTGATTTATATGTAGCCACCAGTTCCTTCCATGTTGAGCAATATAAATCGTTAGCACCAAATTCAAGCACATTGAAAAGTAACAAACTTATCTAACTAGCTCTGTTTGTTCCATTCCAATGTGTTTGAGGTGGAACATTGCTAACTAATTTAAAATATAGGTAATGAGTTTAAAATGCAACAAGAATATTTAGGATAAGCCACATTTAAAGTCAATCAATCAAAGGTTTTATAAACCTGTTTGTTAAGGAGCGCTGCAGTGATAAGGAGTTATAACCAAGTAAATTGAGGGCAGATTGAAGACTTAACAGTCCAGAGGTGCACGGCAGCTTTTGATGTTTCCACTTCTGAAATAAAATCTCTACAGGTACATTTGGGCCGTGGCTGTGATAACCCCTGGCCACCCACTGCTGGTGCCCGTGAATACACCCAACTATAGCAGAGTTGGTTTTTTAATTGCATTCATAGATTTTAGTTTGAGATCTCCCTTTTGGGGACAACCTGTCTGTATGCAACACCTAAGTCTAAAAAATTGTTTCCTTATTTCTCTTTTATCTTTAAAAGAGGTGATGCAGTTAATAGTTCTATATCACCTTGCTATGATATGCTGGCAAACCACTTTTCTATACCTTACCAAGAAAACTTCATGGATGATCTGGGTGAGTGTCAATATTATGTTGGAAAATGGAGCCGTGAGGTAGGAAGGCAACCAACATGCTACTGAGGAAGAGCTAAGGATCCATTGGAGTATGGTTGTTCTCCATGATGCTGTTGGATCAAAATGCTTTGAATACCCATCTGCTATTTGTGGCTATGCCAAAACAGTCAAAACAGAAAATCTGAAACAGAAAGCTACAAAGAAAGGACTACTATTAGGACATTGACAGAATGTGAACTAATGAAAGTTTGGTGTGGTAAACATCCATTACAAGTCAAAATGGATCCCTTACAAGTCAAAATCTTAGACATTAGCAAACTAAAATGGAGTAGGGTAGGAAGTTTTCATTTAGATGAACACACCATTTACTACTTAGGAAATGGACAATAAAGGTAAAATCATGTGGCTTTCATATATATGGTAATACTCTGCAGAGACTGGAAATAGATTCTTTCCTGTGAACAAATATGGACACCCCTTCATTACAAAAGTCATACAGAATCGTGCCCAACAACTGACTAGGTAAAGAAGAAACTGAACAAAGTTTTATGACCAGGTTTGGCTGAAATAGACCAGACATGCAAATTGAGAAGGTAGGAAATACTGGGGGCTTGTATAAGGTTAAAAAAAGGAAGCTGTGGAGTGACTCATCAGCTTCCGCAAACCCCACAACCTTTTTATTTGTCAATACATTCTTCAAACAACTGAAGTTTAGTTTTTACATCTTGCCATCATCAGACACAGTTCACCAAAAATCAAATAAACTCATTCTTTGTGCCAAATGATAGAAGAGCTGAATTCTAATAGCAAAGACATGTAGGGTGTGTAGTTACTTATGTGCAAGCAAAACTGAAAAGCAAGAGTGTTAATGGATGTGTTTGAGTACCACACATTTCATGCAGTAAAGGGCTGATTTTATAATTTTTAAATAATCCATACACAAAGGCATTACATTACTTGAGATTTTCACAATCAGAATCATACTTTATTGGTCATGTATGCTTGCATACACAGGAATTTGACTCCGGTGACTAGTTGCTCTCAGATACACAATAAATACAAAATACACAATGTAGCAGGGGAAAGAAATGTGAAATTGAGTATAGAATTGTAGACAATAAATATACACTAGATGGACAAAAGTATTGGGAATTGGGACACCAGTTAACGGGGGATTCATATACTTTTGGTAATGAAGCCTATTCTCACTTGAACTTTACAGTTATGACACTGGTCATTAATAAGATGTTAACTTTGTTAAAACGCATTAAACAGTTTTGTTCAAAAGTACACAGAAAAGGAAAGCTTTTTGGAATTTCCTTATGGTTATTTATTGAAAAACATACTGAGCATTTGTACCAACTTTTCATTCTTTTTCTACAGGAAGCAAATTTATATAACAGATTTGTAAAGGTATGAAACAATCAGCTGTCTACAGAGATTAATCATAGTCTCCATAGATTTTACGGTACATGCTAAGAAAACAGGAATTGTGAATAACAACGTTGCCAGACTGATTAGTTCTATGACCAAACTGTTTTCTGTAATTATGTCATCCATCCGCACCCATGTCCGTCTTACTCCCATGTGCGTCAGAAATGAGTATTCAATCAAATTAAAAAAAAAAAAGGATGTCCAAGCAAACCCCATTAAGACTGCAATCATTATAATGCTCATACTTTTGGGAAATGTGGCCCAGGATAGTATGAGGAATCTGGAATTTCCCACAAAACGGGACCCCCTCACTCATATTTTTTATAGACTAATTCTGGCCCTTTCATGTTATTTCTTTGTCCCAGTTAATCTTTTAAAATATTTACAAGCAGTGACATTATAATTAAAATAATATTTCAGATAAATGTATAGCAATATTTTTGTTTGGAGTTATTGATTATATTTGCTTTTATTGGTATTTGACCTCGGGACTGTGACCAAAATAAGGAGTCAGATGATGGATGGATGGATAGATAGTATATGAAAAAAATCAAAATGGCCAGCTTAACAATGTAATGTTATATTTCTAACACTTGTTTAAAGCTTACACAAATCCAAGAAAACATGTTTCTTGGTAGAAAAATTTAAATAAAGTAACATTTTCAATGACCTAAGTCCGTGTTCAAGATGATATAAGAAATAGCAAGGGTTCATGTTGCACTGTCTGAAACACATTTAAACAGTCACTGGTTGGTAAGGAAAGTCCCACTGTTGGGATTTCATTCTGTGAAACAGTTGTTAGACCATTGTTTTGGTCATAGTTTTACTGCTGACAATAACAAAATGTAGATTTATTTTATGAACACACACATACTGTCTTCGGTGGAAATGATGCAAGGCTTTTGATGGACTGTTATATCAAATAAGCTTTTAAAAGACAGATGAGACTTTTATTCATAGTTCTGCTTCTTGGGGATGCTCCAGACACTCCACGATCCTCTACTGGATAAGTTTTAATGGAACACAGATGGACATATTTTCATTCACCACCAAGCGGTACCAAGAACAAATGAATGGTGTGGATGAATCATAAAATATACCAGCATTTTTCATTTACTAGCATATGTAAAAAGGAAGCTACTATCTAGTTATGACTGAAAGTAAGCAATGAGCCCCCACACATACTTAAATGAAATACCAGGCAAAAGATAACTGATGAGGTACACTGGAGCTGTCATGAATCTGTCTTGAAAAAATGTATTTACTGTAACTCCTTCAAGGCTTAAACTAAGTAACCTATGGTATTCAAGACAGCCTTTCACAATCTTTCTTACATATCACAAAGATTAGTCCTACATGGGGACATTGCTTCCTTTACTCAGCATTGGAATGGAAAGTTGAATTACGTTGTCCACACCCTTGTATCCATTGCCTGTTACCGTGACAACTAATTCAAACCAAGGGCCAAAATAAAAAAAAAAAATGATTTACCACTGGTGAAATTGCTTGGTTGTTTTGTGAGTCATGCCTGGCTATACTTAGTAACAAAAGTAGGGGTTTAAAACTTGTGAAAATCCTGTCTTACTTGAGAATACCAGTAAAGGGGGAATTTGTAAGGTCCCAAGTATGTTCATTTGACAGAAAGGGTTTTGACAAAATTTCAGAAAAGGTTATGGCAATAAATATATAAGAAGAAGATTACATAATAGTGTACTTCTACAAAAGGTATTAAATGCTAATGTTAAGTACTAACTACATTGTCTCTTCCCATCTAAGGATGTTCACCAGTGACAGCCTGGTGAACAGTCTCTACGCAAACAGCTGCACTGAACCATTGCAGTACAATACCATCACCTGAATGACATTCATCTTGCCCCACTTTCCCTAACATTATGAAATTGAAGAATTTCCTGCTGAACTAAGAGCAAATTCAATATTCGTACCCTAACCTAAACTCCTACACAGAACGTAACAAGTGATTATCAAGTGATATTAATTAACAACGTTTCGGACTGAATTTCCATTTAATATTATTTTGTAATATTTTACATTGATATTTTTGTCGCTGACACATAACAAAAAGCTATCGTCACATAATTTTATCTTATACTTTACATTGGTTCACTATTTAGAGGTTCAATGTAAAATCATGATTTGAGATTTCTTTTTAATCTTGGAAACATTTTTTGTGCTTAGTAAATTATCCAGGTTTTATAGCCATTGTTTAACTAGAATTGTACCTAATCATTCATTTGGAAATCACTAACAATCTAATAACTTACTGACAGTCTGTATAAGTGGATTGTGCATCAATAAGCAGACCTGATACAGCATGAAATTTCATGTTGTGCGTAATACTTCCTGTCCATGTTTTCACGAGATGAGAGGGTGACAAATGATGACTACTTTCTGCTGAATTGTAGTGCAGTTCCATTTTAAGGACCTTTAACACCTCCCTACAAATCTGCAATACGAGATTTTGGCAAATAGCATTGTTTCCTTTGAGTTGGTCGTTTAATGGAAAAATACCTTGACTCCCCCTACTGCTGCAAAGATATTTTACAATTACGTATGTGCATAGCGCCCTCTAATGGTGAATCACATATTGCTATCGCGGAGTTGAATCAAGTTTTTTGAGATGGAGCAATATTTACAGGCAATAACTTAGACAAAAATAGTTTTCTTCGTGGAGCAACAGGTTCTTGAGTGTTGTTCTGATTGATCTTTCTTCTCTTAGTCTGCCACCACCAAATAAATCTTAAAGAAAAGAACATTATAGTTAGTTAAGGTAAATGACATTGATGTAACATACAACATGTCAGTTTGCATGTCTTCGCATCTGCAAATGAAATTTAATATATATGCAAGATGCAAAAATTACACAGTATTGCATTTTAGAGAGTTTCCTTCTATATTTTGCTTGTTTGGGTAATTGTCAAAAATAGTGATGTGCTCACTGCAATGAATTAGAATTAAACACACCCAACATTCTAACAGTGCTGTTTGACTTAAAAGCAAGAAATCAAAAGTGCATTTGAATTGTTTATGGTGACCATAGTGAGCACTAGAATAAAGTTAAACAAGACATACAAAGTTCAGATGACACCTTTAGAAGCAACAAAATCAAAAACAGTATCTTTGTATTCAATATACTGGAGTTTGAAAGAAAAGAAAACAACAGAAAAAGTGACATAGACTTCAATGTACAACCACAAAAATATCCACATCACACTCAGAAAACAGCATCAAAGGGATTTTGCTACCATGGACTAGCTTTACCATAATAATAATCATAAGTTTGGCAAATACAGAATAAGGAAAGGTATTTGAGCAGAGTGCAGACCCAAAACAAGGATTTGGCATAGCTTGAAAAAAGAAATGAGCCTTGTTCAGCTTCAGTCCACCATGTCTGGCTGCTTGTCTGCACATTTGGCAAATATAAATGAAGATGCACAGCATCAACCCAAAGTATATAAAAACACAAGAAGAAAGGGTGTGGAAAAGGAGGAGAGGCAGAGAGGCACGGACAAATCTCCAGTTGTACATAGGCAGTGTATAGATAGCAAAGTTACCCCAAGGACAGGAAGAGCAGGAGCTCAATTGCAGTCATGCAGGCAGTGATGAGAACGGGGGATGGCAGAATTTGGTCACGGTGAGGGGCAACAGGCAATGGTGGGATTTGCCCTCCTGGAAGGAGAGCCATGTCAAATATTTCTTGGAGCTTGACATGAACTACTTGGATGTGAGGGATCACTGAGAGAGAGAGAGAGAGAGAGAGAGAGAGAGAGAGAGAGAGAGAGAGAGAGAGAGAGAGAGAGAGAGAGAGAGAG
>JAACJT020023532.1:0-15375 GCA_009936485.2 Gymnarchus niloticus | reverse complement strand
CCCCGCTCGTGACAGGTATGAGTACAGGCCCCGCTCGTGACAGGTACGAGTATGAGTACAGGCCCCGCTCGTGACAGGTACGAGTACAACTCCATCTCGTGACAGGTAGCAATACGAGTACAGGGCCCACTCGTGAGAGGCAAGTCTGACTGTGCTCGTGACATTTACAAGAGCGTTCCAGATCATTTCCCTCGTGTTTAATTGAGAGCAGAGTGACCTAACGCAGACTTAAAGGACTTGACAGAGAAACAGTGGTAATTACAGAATAGCTGGGCAGATAGATCTTACCAGTCAGTCTGCACGTGGCATTGTGAGCTTGGTGAGTGGTAATTGGGGGCATGTCTGCGGCCACTTGTGGAGTAACGTTGAAGGAGGCTGTAAGCACTGGCACACAGCTGCCTGTCGCTCGCAGCCAGTGTCGCTGGAACGCTGTGTATAGATAACCATGGAAATGGCCATGGCGAGGGCTCTACATCCAGGCTTCTGCCTGCCAGATGGGCAGGCGTGTGCAAGCCCCACCACCAATTAGCATAATTGCGTGGCAAAGGTGTGATGAAGGTCCCCTTGACATGGCAATCGCGTGGACAGGCTCGTCATAACGAGCTGCCAGTTGGTGGGAGGGCAGAGGGAAAGCGAGCGTGAAGAAGGGGACCACTGATTGGATGACATAAACCACGAAATTCAGAGAAAGGCATGATGGGAGGAAAAACACACACACAGTAACACATTCACACAGGCCTAGCATACAAACACACAGTAACACATACACACACACAGAGTAACCCTTTCACACAGTCTGATTCACTCTCTTGTCTGTTATACAGTCCTTTCTGCAACCCTCAGGAGGCCGGCAGAGGGCTGGACGGGCTCTCTCACAGCATGCTACCTGACGGAGTCTCTGCATTAAAGCCCCAGCGATCTGCCGGCTCACCTGCACTCCCGCTGCATTCTCCTGATGAGTGACACACTGACGGGCGAAGCAGAAAAGCCCGGAAAAGTCCGCTTTTGCTCAGCTTTCCCTGTCTTTCCTGCCTGCTGATACACGGATCACTCACACACACACACACACACACACACACACACACACACACGCTTAGCCAGACCCGCTTTCACACTCACACGCAAACATCGAAATTGGGACAGGGCATTAAAATGATGCCCTGGATCACTGAACGTACTGAGTAGCCCAATTCCTCCCATCCCATTCACGGAAGAGGAATTACTACCCAGAGAAATAACATTTTGTTCATCCCAGGCAGTGCTCTGTGTATCCAAGGGAAATTGCCCTGCATCCTGTGTGAACTGGTGTATGCCTGTCTTTTCGGAATATTTCACTGTCTGACATCACCTGGAGACAGTCCGTTACCTTCGTGTGTTGGGGGCGGGGCAGGTTATGTTTATGGTGTTGGTTATTGCAGAATGCTAGTAACTCTTAGTGGGCTAGAGAGTGGTCTCCCAGTGTGGGAGGAGCCTGCCTCCCTATCACGCCACACCGTGCCCAGATAAACCCTCCCCATTCCTTCCTTACTGTGCATCTTTTCACCAGAACAAAGGACCACATTTCTCCCTGAAATATTATGGAGCATTGCTGTGATGAAGCACGTGTGGTTACACCCCCGTATGACTGCATGCCACATACATGTGATGCCGCACACCCGTTCACAGGGAATTACGCAGATTTACACGTTATCCACACACCTCTTTGTGTGTCCATGTAATGTACATGCCTTTTCACACATTCATGTCACACACGCGCTCATTTGCATGTTTACATTATAACACACGGCAGTTCACATGTTGGCATCACACATAGTGTACATGTTCACACGTTCCCATCATATCTCACGCGATGCCTCTGCAAACAGGAATGGCTTTTCTTTGTCTGATTGTTTTTCACAGCTTACTTCATGAAGAGATGACACGGTTCCAAGCAGTGAAGATGAGGGGACGTGGTGGTAAATAATGCCTGCTTTATGCAGTCTCTTTACTGAAATATCACAGCGTGTTCCTGGAAGGATCTCGCAATGACCTCTCTGATGCTGGCAATTTCAGACAAGAACACTTTGTCTCATCTTCTGAACTCAGTGAATTTTCACTATGGCAAAATTTGAAGATGTTCTCTGGTGCCTTCACTCCCAGTTGTCTGCTTGGCCTTGTTTTGTTTTAGAAAAAGAATGCAAATTTCTGAGCAACAATCCTAGGCTGAGTGACAGTCCCGTGCTTAGTGACAATCAGTTGATGAGTGACAATCCCCTCTTGCACACAGTCAAACCATACGACATGATGAGCCCGCTGGTTAGCAGGATTGGCTCTGTCAGCAGGCAGCGAGGATGTACAGAACCACAGTCTCCTCCGTGGGTCGGTTTTGAGCATTTTTCTGTCTGCGTGTCCTCTTCTACTAGCAATCGGAAAAGCTGGAGGTGTTTTCCAGGTTCTGCTTCCTGGCGGTGAACTTGCAGAATGTGGGATGCATAATCGTTTATAGCTTTGAGCAATGATTCACAGCTAGCCTCTTACACCAGACTTCCCTGCAGCCCAGCGTCGATTCATCTCTGAAGTCCACAGAGAGCCTTGTTCAGAATCCCAGCCACCTCAGAGCCGTAATCGCTTGAAATGCGATCTTGGTGCACGGCCCGGCTGCAGTAAATACCTCCGCTGTGGGACAGCAAGGGCCTGATTAATGGCTCTCTGATTGCTCTGCAGAAAGGCATTAATCACCCAGCGGTATGGTGGCCAGGCAGGGACACACAGCATCTTCATCACGGCTCTGGCAGTCAACACACGCCCTCGCAAACCACCCATTTTACGAATTTTAAGTGTGGGACGCATTATGGCAGAATATGCCCTTGGAAACGTATGAGAGGAGCTGACATATCTGTTAGTGAGGAGGAGGAGGATCAATTGTGTATGGCCAGGTCTTTCTGTAGATTGACCAGACAGTACAAAATATTGACCAGTGAGTCCCTGGCTATATCTGTTGCTTTACCAGAGGCCTGCACTCTCTGCAGGCTGATGTAACTGTGCTCCAACATGTCGTTTAGCATCCTGCTGGGCATTAGGGCAGAAGAGGGATGGAGGCTCACCACCGCACCACCATTGTCACCATGTGCTTTGGTGTGCCTGTTGCACCGGGGGGTGTCTCATAATCACATAATCAATGTGTGGGGTTGGGTCATTGAGGGTGCTGATGGTCAGATCTCATATTCTTGCTCTTCGGGGCATAACCTCATTTTACTGGAGGAGATGTATAGCAAGACCCCCCTTCCAGCTCTGGAGCCAAAGTAAACAGCATGGAAGTGACTTGTGGTGTGTTTTCTCACCCCTGACCTCCTCGTCTGCAGACCTACAGCCAGTTACTCTGTGTCTGTTATCAGGGTCCCCCTCAGGACAGGCAGAGGTAGGAAGAGAGCCCCCGGAGTCTCCGTGCTGTCTCTGGATGACCACCTCCTCCATTCTGGATGCCTGGCTAACACTCAGCCTCACCCGTCCATCAGCCATCAGGTTTTCAGCACAGTCTCTGGACCTCAAGCACATTTCAGGGACAGAGCTGCCTGTCCTTGGTATACCTGTGTGTGTGTAACATTTTTATATTATGTTGTGCAAATAAACACAACATACCTTGTGGTTTTTACCTTGTGGGGAGATGACAAATGTAGAAGAAAACTCAATTTTGTAAAAAATCTGTGAATGCAATGAAAAAAACCTAAAGAGCCAAAAGTCTTGTATTTTGTTGTGTTACTTATGGTAAAGGTTAAAGCTGGGTAAGGGTTAGGGTTGTCATAGTGAGGATTAGGGTGAGGCCCATAGAAATGAATGGAAGGTCCCCACAATGTTAGGAACACAAACGTGTGTGTGTTTGTGTGTGTGTGTGAGTTTAAATCCAGTGCAGTCCATATGTCATGTGCTTAGTGGCCACATGTTTAGCCACCCCTGTGTAGAATCCCCTTTTTACCACCAGAAGTCTTTCAAGAGTAGATAAGTTGTGCTTCTAGAGGTCCCTTTCTGCACACCGCTGCTGTACTGGGCTGTGATTTTCACATTTGTGCTCTTCCTGTTAGCTTTAATGGCCATTTTCCTCTAACCCCTGTCATTAGCAAGGTGTGTTCAGTCACAAAACTGCATTCTCTGTGAACCCTAGACACCCTGAGTGAGTGACAACTGGCCTAGGGTGGCTGTTTCACCACATACCCGGCACCTACAATCACGCTTAGGTGATAATGGTAAGGCCTCCTCAGACTGTAATCGAACCTTTTGATCACATGATTGGCTCTTTGCAGGATGCAGACTGTTTGCATTAATGAGCCTGTGTACCTAATTAATTACCCACTGAAAGTATATAAATGACTTGTATAATATGATTATTTTCTAGTACTTGGTATAGTCTGCGTCAGGCTTTGTCGAACTAAGGGAATTAATTTCAGCTGAACCCAGCAAACACGGATTTCAACGCAGTCAGCACCCAAGCACTTTGGAACTGTGCTCTCAGAGCACTCTGTTCTTTCTACTGTCCTGCTCACCACCGGCGAGCTCCACCGTTCAAACGGTCATCGGTTCGCACTGGTAAGTGAACTGGTAAGTGGGGCTGGGCGCTCAGTGATGGGATTGGGAGCCTGAAGCTGACTTTGATGTTGGGCATGCAGTAGCAGAAGCTGACTGTGGTCTTGAGTGTCCTGTTTGCTCTCTCTGCTGCTCCACAGGCCTTGTGAGGCTCAGTCAGTCAGAGGTTTGCCCAGAAGGATTTAAAAAGCTTTGTCTCTGTTCTTGATTTCACCCTACCAGATCACTTTTGACATTAAGTGTTGACGGATAAAAGGGGCACATTCCTAGGCGACGAGGTTGAGAATTTCTCTCTCTGAGATATTTCAGTTCTGCTGCAGGTTGCAACCTGGAGGCATCGGCGATGAAAAGAATCATTAAGGACCTCGATAATTAGCTGTTCACTAGTCTTTAACCAGGCCTTAAATCTTTCAGTCCTCTCATCTCTAATGACCTACCTGAATCCCTCTACCCCTTATTTAGTAATGAGTGCCTTGTTAAGACGTCCTCCTTCTTAATGTTGAACTGTATGTAGATACACTGTCACAAAGGTTTAACCCCCAGCCAAGTGAAAACACTCCGCCCCTCCTCCGCAATGATGGACCTAGTAAAGACCCCCATCTCACCTGTGAAATGTAGGAAGATGTAATACTCTGTCATTCCTGAGCCTCTGTGGTATACTGATACTCCAACCGTACAACTTAACAATGGGCGTCATGAAGACACCCTGATTAATATCCTGATGTATGAAGGTCCCCCATCCCCCCAATGTGGATCCTATGAAGATCGTCTCACTATTTAAAGGTTTCCCTGCAGAAGACAGCCCGGTTCTCCTGTTTAATAATGGACTTTTTAACAATGCCTCATGTGACCCGTTTAAAGATTGGCCTGAAATACCCAGGTCCTCCTTTTTAATATGCAGCCTTATGAATGTGCCCCATCTCTCAGATTTAATAACAAGCCATGTGAAGAACAGCAAGGGTAAATAGAACAGCTGTACGCTGACCGTTAGCAGCACACGTGAATGCTGGGAGTAGAGAGTGAGAGGTGGAGGTGGAGGATGGCACCATCCACCCTGCGTGGCCCGTGGGGGCATAGCAGATGGTTCTTGTGCAGCTGCCAATGTGCCACTTCCTGTTATGTTTCAGCTGCAGGTTCAAGCCCCGGCCCCTCTGCCTTGTGTAAGAGCACTGATGCCTGTCGGATCGATGGCTGGCTCTCACGTGCACCTTCTACCACTGCAGCCATTTGGTTCTACAGACGTTTGTCTTGCCTAGGGACGTGCATGGTGAGCCTGGTGAGGGAGGCGCAGAATGGTCTGTTTTCTGGAGCCCCCAGATAATTGGGTCCCTGCCCACTCCCCTTCCCTTGTTTGACAAAAGCAAGTCTAACAAGGGAAGAAGAGAATACAGAAGAGTGGGTTCACTTCACTAACAAGGTGTGTGTGTGTGTGTGTGTGTCCCGGGTGCTAAAAAGCCTTTAATCCTTCATCTACAAGTGTGAAAGACTGGGCTGCTGGTCTACTGCTATCTGAGAGTCACCCCGTTCACTCACTGTACCCAGTAAAGAGATATTATTGAGGGGTGTGCTCCTATATGGAGAAAGCCACACCTTGTTTAAAGGCTGAATCAATCTGTTTTTGTTGCTGGTCACCTTTGTCTGTGCGACTAAGGGAGGAGCCTATCTGCCAGTGGGGGTAGTTATATGACTGCAGCTGTTAGCTCTGTCCTTTCGTCATGACTGGAGGTAGCTGTGAGGAAGACATTTCATGAAGACTGCAGACTCCTGGGAGAACGTGCAGAACCAGTCTCATTCTTAATGGGCCACTTGATAAAGATCACCAACCTTCGCAGTTTACCTTGCATGGATGCCTAATCTTCTACTCTATAAATATAGATCACTAGAAGACACCATGTCTCTTGCCTTGATTGAAAGCTCTCTGCTTTGTAAATAATGAATGAGAATAGCCATTTAGGGGTAACCAGATTCCTGGCAACTGGGATACATTCAGGCAGCCATTGTTATACTCGTACCAACGTGAAAAGGCAGTCACACCTGACCACGGGCTTTTTGGAGACTTGCTTCCAGGAATTTCCACATATATCCCAAATGTTGATCCCAGGTGGTGATATGTTGCTTTGATCTTAGCCTGAATGTGTGTAGCTAATACGGATATGGAGAAAGTTTTAGCACAGAAATAGTGTGAGGAGCTCGGAAGAGGAGCACAGCGTTGTTTAACAGTATTTTTAAAAAGATGCCAAGAGGCCTGCTTCATGCCTGAACCCTCAGCTGCCGGCGCCCACACTCTTCTTACTCTCGATGGAGATCTCCTCACACCTTATCTGTGAGCGGCCTTCAGGTGTTCACGCAAGCACCTTCTGCTGAATCACAGCGGTGCGTTAATGGGTCGCCATGGAAACACACTGCACCAGCCTTCAGCGCTAAAGGGAGGGCAGGTGCAGCTCTTGACGACCTCCTGACAAATTGGCTCATTTTTGCCAGTCGTAAGTACCGTGTGAGCACTGGGGTGGCATATAAACACAGCTAATATACCTTTTCGGTTTGGTCAGTCCTTAACGTGTGTAGCTGTGCGCGGGCGCGTGTGTGTGTGTGTGTGCAGGCACATTTGGCAGCTCCGCCCTGTGGGTCTCTTCTCACTTAATTCATAGGTGGTTTCTGTACGAGCTACTTATTCTCCCTCAAATACCCACTTTATATGCTTTCTAATGGGGGTGGGGGTCCGGTTCAGATTTAGCTCAGATTTTCCACCCAGGAGTTTGGGTGGAGAACTCTCTCTTCGCTGAGCATGTTTGGTCTTGCCTGCAGTTCAGCTTTTCTGGAAGCGTTTAAGCAGCCTGTTGAACTACAAAAGCTGAAGTGTGGCTCTACTTTGAAAATGAAAAGGATGCCAGCTAAGTGCAGTTGGATGGGGAGTGTTCTGAAAAGCACAGGCATGGACTGAAGTGACCTGTGTCTTCTCTGTTGGGGTTAACACGGCAGGTGGGCCTGTGGAAGAGAGCTGAGACAGAACCACAGTCTGTGCAAGTGAGCTGAGAGAGAAACACAGCCCGTGGATGAGAGCTGAGACAGAACCACAGTCTGTGCAAGTGAGCTGAGAGAGAAACACAGCCCGTGGATGAGAGCTGAGAGAGAAACACAGCCCGTGGATGAGAGCTGATACGGAAACACAGCCCGGGGAAGAAAGCTGATACGGAAACACAGCCCGTGGAAGAGAGCTGAGACGGAATCGCAGCCCGTGGATGAGAGCTGATACGGAACCGCAGCCCGTGGAAGAGAGCTAAGACAGAAACACAGCCCGTGGATGAGAGCTGAGAGAGAAACACAGCCCGTGGATGAGAGCTGATACGGAACCGCAGCCCGTGGAAGAGAGCTGATACGGAACCGCAGCCCGTGGAAGAGAGCTGATACGGAACCGCAGCCCATGGAAGAGAGCTGAGACGGAACCACAGGCCGTAGAAGAGAGCTAAGACAGAAACACAACCTGTGGAAGAAAGCTGAGATGGAAATACAGCCTGTGGAAAAGCCTGTATTAGAGAACACACAGTCGTGTAGCCTGTGATACAGCACATAACATGTTTAGTACTCGTATGATGATGTTGGACCTTTATCATCCATATTTGCCTTGTTGAGAAGGGAAAATCAGTCTTCTACTTAACATGCTCCCTAACAAGCTGCCTCACATTTCCTCTGGAACTGGCCTTCTCTCCAGCTGTCAGAATGTCTGCCTCTGACGTTTCCTTGGAGTCATAACGACAGCCTGTTATTGAGTCCTTTTTTTATGCCTCTATACAGACATAAGTGGGCACTCTTAAAGTGATCATTTTAGGTCTTCCAGTGTGGTTGGCCTCTGCATTCTCACACAAATGTGTAGCAATATCATGCACTGATGCTTCTCTCCTTGGACCCACCCTCCTGGACATCGTCATAGAAACGGTTGAGGAGAGACTTGTGGGAAAACAGCATCGACACTGAAAATGCTGCGACTCCCCATCAGGTTTCTTGACCCCTGGGATTTACTAATGAAGAATGAGCCCTGACACTTCCTGTCATCCCAGTCTTTCTGGCCTGAGGCCGAGACCTCTTGGTTAGGGATTACTGGGGCTTCCCCCACTGTAAAATTCCCAATGAATAAAGCTCCCATCTCTCACAGCGCACTCATGAAAACCATCATTCAGTCAGGTAAAAGCAGGGAGGAGATTAGAGTTTCCCAAAGTGTGAAGAGATAAAAGCCATTCGTCAGGTTAGAGCTGGAGCAGTTTCCAACTCGCCAAAGAGGATCCAGCCCAGTCCACACAGTTCCGTCGACTTAACAGTCTTTTATCATTAATTTACCTCAGTGTTCCAGCACCCTCCCACCCACAGCAGTGTCATTCCCAAAGTTTGACCCAAACCCGTTTAAGAACGGCTTCAAACATGCCAGCAGTTAATGTCACAACGGGTGACAGAAAGGAAAGGTTGTCCAGATGCAGGATTGAGTTTGCCACGGCTTCTGTGTGTGTGTGTGTGTGTGTGTGTGTGTGTGTGTGTGTGCGTGCGCGCACATGGATGTGGGACGTGTGCTCCTACCTGCCTTGTGAAGTGTGAGGAGGATTTAAGGAGCAGCACAGACTCACTTCTCTGCATTTGTCAGTTGGGGAGGGGGGGCTTTTAAACTGAGCCAGGCTGATACTGAGCCTTCACCACTTGGAGTAACTGCCATGAGACACCAATTAGACTGTCATCACAGCCCACCTGGGCTTGATTGTAATGGTAGGTTTGCTCCAGAGCTGTTTAATATCATTTAAAAGACTCTGGACATGAAGATCCACTCTGAAATAGACTGATTCAGATGCAACATCAACAGTATTCTAAAAAAGTGTGAGGGTTAAATATTATTACACACAGTGAATTATATATTACCAGTTCAAAATCATGTCTTTCCAAATTAGAACTTAATTTAGCCCATGAAATACTGTGAAATATTGCGGGTAATTTGCTGTAAATCACTGCAAGACTGGCGCAGTATTCTAGATGAGAGTCGCATACTTCCTGGATATTTTTAACTAATTCTGTCGTCCTCTCTCACATTAAAATGTACACACTCTGCATAGCTGTAGGTTTAACCACTAGGAGGCACCATAATTGCACACATGCTAGTCTTTTACTTATGGGGGACCAGCATGTCACAGATTGGGGTGCGAGAAATATTTTCTTTCATCTGTGAACAGTGATCACACACAGACTGCCATTCCTCTGGTTTGTCATTCATTGGCACCTGTTGTCAAGCAGACTACTTCCACACCTCTCCCATGCTTATATAATTTTAAATTTGGCAGTAATGCTTGGATGGGCACAATCGATTAGGACGGCCAGCCTTGTCAAAGGCCTCTCTGACACGTCCACACGCGCCAAAGTCTGTTGCTGCCTTCATTGATTGCTTCCTTCCTGTCTGTAGCTTTGGTGGGGATGGGCACTCTGGTTTTAATCTGGGAGGAGGGCTATGAGTTGACGGTGATAACGCACAAGAGAAAGCCTGACAGATCCCAGTGACACGCTTGGCCTGGTCCTGGGATGGGCCCACATGACCTTTGACCAGCCCTCGTTTCCAAGCCCCGCCTACTCCTGGCACCATGAGCTGTGCCGTGTCCCCCCCCCCGCGTGGGGTCAGCCTGTGGCCATCTGTAGGGGTTTTTACTACAGATGAAAAAGGATAATTATACACATAAATCTGGGCAAATCAATAAATAATGAAAATGAACCAGGGGCTGCTCTGATGGTCAAAGAGAAGCAAGAACATTCAGCAGGATTTCACCAGTTCTTAAGAACGGTATCTTGACGTGGGATCATTTGCTCAACATCCCGGAGAAGTCCAGAGGATTAACCCAAGTGTGCTTAAGGCATCTTTTTGTGAACGTCTCTTTAATCCTGGAATTAAAGGGCCGACGTTTGTACTCCCATAACGGAAGCTGGAGTTAAGCATAAAGCTACCCAGCACCTCGACCTTCACCCACCAGCCGTCTACAACAAGCCAGCCCCCCAGCAAATCCCCCGACTGCCATGTTGAACATAACCCTCTCCGGTAAGACAATATGATTAAGAGTAGATGACGGCTGCAGTTTGCTAAACATCCCCGTTGTGTCACCAGAACAGCGAAAGGGATAGTTTTTTTTCTCGGAGCCTTTAATTCAGCGCTACTTAAAAGCATGCCGCTTTGTTTTTTGATTATTTTTTCTGAATTGGTGCTTGCTTGTATGGTTGGCTACAAGTAAGAACACCAGCAACACCACAGCATGCCCTTACAGCTTTGGGTCCATGTCAGCATGGTGATAAAAGCTGACCGATTCACTCCACAGCTGTTCACCTCATAAGGAAACCATGGAGAAGGATATCTCAGATGCCCTGTGAATTCTGGGAAAGTCCACTTTAGCTCTTATTTTCAGCATGGTCAGACAGACTAGCGACTGGTGAGCTGATTGGTGCATAGACGTGCATAGACCTATGACCTCCCATTCTTAGCTCCTTTTTCAGCATACTCAAGTCTCCGCTGGCTCAGCTGCCGTGCCCGACACTACAGGGGACTGTTGCTAACCAGCTGGCCCTGCCATGAACAGGCCACTTTCATAACGCACTGCAGCTGTGTAGTTTTGAATATGATTGAGTACAAAATTTGTTTGATGGATTCCAGTTCCTTTATTGTTTCTTGTTCTAATTGATGTCTTATAAATATGGATATAAAAAGCTGTGTAGTAGCACCTGAGAGGAGGAAAAGATGTTATCTTTTCACATACATCTTTCAGGTTGTCACACTATGAGCAAAGGTTCTGATTCCCGGAGAATCTGAGGGATGTGAACACAATACCGGACCCTGGTGAGATCTCCACCAACGGCGGGGTGATGAGGTATGGCTGGGGCTTGCCGTGACCGCGATCTGTACCCCGGGTGATGTCAGGGAACTATTTGGCCATTTATGAGCTGATTGCTCTCCCAGGTCACAGTAAGCTGGGTGCCTGGAAGTGGGACATTTTAGTCCTTTATAGTATGAACCCGGGTTCCTGTGAACCCACGTGTTTCCTTGGGGAAACTTCAGTCATATTTCAGCTCCCTTTTGTGTTTTATCCCCACATCTCATTAAAAGCAAGCAACAGACACATTTGTCCTGAAACAGAAGCAGTAAGGTACCCTGAAGTTTATCAGAAGCACTGAGGATCCCCTAGGGGGCATGGCGATCGAATCCCTCCGAGGGTACATTGGCATTAATCCATTGCCAGTCTGCATGAAATGGAAAGAATCAGCTTTGATTCCCTAGGTGCTGGTGGAGGTGGTGAAGTCTGGGTGGCAGGTGCTGCCCTTCTGGAAACCAGTCCCTGCCCAAGAACACAGTTTAAGGTCCCAAGGGCTGAGTGCTAAATGAAGCCTTCATCCTTTAATTCCCCTGTAATTTGAATACAATTCCATCACGGCTCCGTGTCATCACCTGCTGTGTTTCTCATTAATTTCCCATTACGGCTGTACGATGCCGACCCTGCGTCTGCGACAACAGCCCAGGCTGTTTGGTATCACAGTGATACCTAAAAAAAAATGGTCTCCCGTCTCCAGAAGGAGCCTCGTCCCAAACAATGGCGCTCGAAGGAGCAGTGTGTGAGGAGAGGGTGGAGGGAAGATGGTGTCATCTACACACCTCAGCGCGTACCGCCTGTTAGTAGTGGGTGAGGTTTTCACGTGGTACGGTCTTCCTCCTCCATGGCTGCGGTGGAAAAAAAAAATCACTCACAGTGGGGGAGGAAGCTGCTGTTCGAATATGTTCCAGATATTTGAAAATGTACTAGGTATCTGTGGCCATCTGATTACCCACAGTCTGCTAATTGTTCAGGTTTTGTACACAAGAGTGCCATGTTGCCCAGTAGTGAGGGTGATCTTGGTTGCTCCACAGAAACCCAGCAGAAGACCGCAGAGCGTGGTCCAAGATGTGCGTCCGTATCGTGACGTGCTGGGCCGCGGTTACGTTGTGAGCCGAGGCGTTTTTGTTTGTGTGTTTGTTTACCGTTGCGGAGGTGAAGCCGGACTTGACAAACGTTGAGAAATGCACCCTTGCAAGTTCACCCACCAGTGAGCTGTCAGCGTGGCACACCCGCTGTTACTGTCCCTCGGCCAGTCGGGGCCCCCATATCTACGCGGCACACCCCCTGTGGTTTCCTAAAGCTAACATGTGCTCAGCTTGGATTTCTGACATATGGACGCATTGTAATTCCTGCCAATATGTGAATCGTTGTTTGCATCAGTCTGCTTATGTAAATGTTTTCCTTAAATGTATGCAGTGTTGTTTAGCACTGTATATGTATATGAGTATACGGACTGAATGTATCTTAGGTTTATTCACAGATGGACTACACATAACGATCACATAGAAATCAGCATAACTAGCACTATGTTTAAATGACTAAACTGTAAGTTGGCCCTTGTGGGAAGGTCAGCGTCATGGTCATACATACTCCAAGACATCATTTTCCATATCTCAGCGGCCTAACGTCACGACGTGTGTGTCGTCTTTCAGGGGAGTCAGGCTCAGGTCGATTTTGTCCAGGTCTGTTTGTGGACACTTCATACGAGATGGAAACCTTACCAGCAGGGTAAAGGCAGTCAGGTGTGTTTGTGAAGGGAACACCATGGATGGAATAGGCACAGGAGACAGTATTAAGACGCCGACGTGAAGCGTTAGACTGATTAGATTAGATACCGGGGCAGTGTTTTTGTGTTTAAGCTAATGGCTCCTATAAATGTCAAATATTCCCGAGTTTCACTCTTAGCCGATTTATCTCAGGTGTTTAGAAAATATAAAAGTGCAAGACTTGCGACGTAAACTTTCACGTTTGTGATGACGTCATTATACGATAGAGAGCATCGCTTACCCTCTGTGTGACTGACTGCAGAAAGCAGAGGTGGGAGTTTAGAAAGAGGCGATGCAGCCAGTGTCGGCTGGCCGCGGCGAGCTGGACAGCAGGTAGCTTAAGGCCAGGCCACAGGACATGATGCATCACGGAGTAACTGGGGCACTTTCAACACGTGGCTGAAAGGATGGCACCATCTGGATTGACCATGACGCCCCTGGAAAAAATAAATAAATAACCCTTGCAGCTGAACTGGTCGCTGTAGCCGGTCAAAGGCACTGGAATCACGGTGGGACTCGAACCTGTGACTGTTGTGGTGCCATTGGTGGAGGGACGTGGTCACTTCGAGGGGGCCTTTCTTCACCTCCTCTGTGCTCATCTCACTCCCCCCTCCATTTCCTTTCTGCGGCACGATGGGCATTAATGTCACCATAGTGACGATGTGACATCGGTGCATTGCTGCTCTGTCGGTCAAATGTTTCACTGGTCTGACACCAAAGATAAAATAAATAAAACATTAAGTGTTGTCTGGGTGGGTTAAATGCTCAGATGGACAACAGCCAGGAACGGTAGGCATTTAGCAGCCAAACTTGGCAGATGGATATAAACACCAGGGAATGGTCATGGTAACACTATGGGCTGCTGTGTTGCCAGACTCAGAGCAGATGTGGCATCACTCACCCCAGGGCACCTGAGATTTGGTATTTTCCATGTGAGAAGTACCCCTGGAGACGTGCTGACAATATAAGACACCTATCTAACCATCTCTTGCGCCAGTTACCGTTTTGTGATTCGAGTAATTCGAGTGGTGAGTTGAACAACCGCACGTCAAACAAAATCAGCTGTAGAAACCTCAGTGCGGTCCAAATGTGAATGTCGGTGTGTCAAACTGGCAGCAGAGCAAGAAGATGGTCGTTTTATTCCAATGGAAATGTCCTGTACTCCTCTTCTTCCCAGTTCTCCTCTTCCTCTGTTGGTGTTGTGTGTGAAATCCTGACAGTGGCGGAGGAGAGATTGATGACACACCTGGGCTTCCCTAAGGATCTAGAGGTCTGAAAGCCCATAAGTCCATTTAACCAACAGGTCTTCATCTGGGCCCTGGGTGACAGGAGTCTAGGTAGCCCCAGAACTCATTGCTGGGATAACTCGGACGCAGGTTTTAAACCTCAGTCTCAGACCAAAAACTACAGGCAATTTCTTCATGACTCCGGGGATGGTGATTCATTTAGGGGGCTCACTTAGGAGGGATGTTGTGTCTGGGCAGCTCTGAAAAAAGATTTGGGCTTTCAGCAAATTGCCGGTGATTTGATTTGAGGAAAGAAATGGAGAGAGAAGTGTACCTCTTTTCAAAGATCTCTTCTGTCTCTAGTTACACGCTCTTCTCTTAGTGTTCTTGGCCACCTAGTCTGCTTGATGTACTTGGTGTCCTCAGCATACTTGGATACCTAGTGTGATAAGAGTACTTTGTTTCATTGGTGCACTTAGTCTGCATAAAGTACTCGGTATACTTGAGGCCACTGGTGTACCTATTCTCCTTAGAAGACTCAGTGTCCCTGCTGATTATCACATGTCATTCGTCATCTTGGCCTTAATCAATTATAAATTGTTTGTTTTAGCATTCAGCACCCATCCTCTTCATTTAGCACTCCCCCAGCATAGCCTAAGCACAGTAAGCTTTTTTCCAAAGAGACCTGTGTCACTCTGTTCATTATCATGAGGGTACTGTAAGACGGTGATGATGTATTTTGGTTATATTTTAAAATTCCTCCAAGGCACAGAGAACATGTGCAGGACTTCTCAGGATCTCAGGGTCATGTTGGGGGGGAGGGGGTTTGAATGATTAGATGTCTGCACTTTTACTGTTTCTGGGGAAGCTCAAGCAGGTGTGGGTGAAACAACTGCCCCCCAGGACCGGTCTGGAGATCAGGAAAATGCCACAGAGAATTGCCCCCCC
>JAACJT020023530.1:0-16085 GCA_009936485.2 Gymnarchus niloticus | reverse complement strand
TCAGTCTATCTATGCTACTCTGAGTAAGGAACATTCTTTATTACCCACAGAAAGCAGGCACCCCCTGTGAGGAAACCCCTAATGTGGTCTGGCTAATTTCTGTTTTTGCCATTGACGTTGGTTTATTTTGAACACACGCATCAGGATGAAAGTGCACCCATTATACAAATGCAGCTGACAAAGTGCTGGGTCCGACTATCCCTGGGGGTGGTCCTAATATAGCTGTCGGCTTGAGCAGCATTACTGAACTACGAATCAGCAGAGTTTGTCTGCAGTTGTTGGTAGGTGGCTCATTGATTGGTATGGGTCGTGCACCAGCTGCTTAAGGAAACCTGCACTTTTCCTGCAGAAAATCTGAATGTAGAATACAGAAATTTTCGATCGTTCCCAAGCAGGCCGCCTATACAACTCAAGGACGGTTGGAAACGGTCCGGCGTGTGACGGCCATCTTCTCAAACATCTGCCGATAAACACACCTGGGTCTGCAGCGATCAATTCAAAAGTCATCCGAAAATCCAATAATTATTCCTCTTCCACACAACACACCAAGACCGTGCAAGAATCGGAGTGCTAGAATCAAAGCTACAGGAATGGCGATAGAAGGCGAAATAAGATCAGACGAGGCTGCCGGTGTTTCGTGGTGCATGCTCTTTGTATCTCCCTCTTTAGGCAGGAGAATTAGAGGCAGACTAAAGTCCCAGAGATGACAGAAGCAGCCTTGAGCACCATTCTAGCCTCTGTCACACTTTCTGTCACCCGTCACTAGCTGGAGTGGCAGACAGACACATGGTTACTCCACATCCCCAAGCGAGCCCCTCCAGCAGAGCCAGACAGGCCTGGGGCGCTTTGCGAGACTCGTCACTGTCAGTAGGTCTGTGCTACCAGAGCCCGAGGCTTCAGGGCAGCAAACTTTTCCGCATTTCATTTCGATTTGCATCTTTTAATTTCAAAGGTTTTGCATTAGATCGCCCAGTCTCACTCAGTCGAGCCAAAGCGATGTGTGAAAATGTGCCTCTTTAAAAACAAAATAATTACATTTGGAATGATGGGTTCCTGCAGGGGATTTGGCTTTGTTTGTGAAAGACGCAGCCTGGAGGATGGATGGAGTTGGGCGGGCTGTTGGTGTGAAGCGGTGGGGGGGCTTGTGATTTGTTCTCTGACGATGTCAGAGTGAGGTAGGCTGAAGTGGACCACCACCTCCAAACTGCACACCCAGATAGGAAGAATAGTAACAAGCCAAGGAGATATAAAATGGATCATTAAAAAAAAATTCCATGATTTATTTGTGCTTTCATTACTTTTTACTGAGAGTTTTGTCCTGTCAGCTATAGTAAATCTCTGACCCTCCCTTCTATTTACGTCACCCATTTGAAATCAAATTTACAGCTAGTTAACGAACATCTGTAATGTAATTTTATATTCCCTTAACAAGCTGCTATAGCATTTTTCTCCCTCTCTCCTCGTTCCTCATTCATGCTAATATTTTCCATCTGAAGTCCTGCCAGCGAGGTACATTCGATCTCCCCAGCCAGTCCCTTGTGGGCCTCAGTTTGGCAACCATGCACTGTTTGGCAGCAGATAGAAATTATAGTATTAAAAGTACCTTTTAAATTAATAATAATATCTTAATCGGTCATTTCCACCGTGAAGTACTATTTTATGGTGATTTTGTGCCTGTTATGAGGCTCGAACACCCTGCTGTGGCATCCCAATCTTCCTTCAGCGTTTAATGCATCTTTAGTCTTTATATAAAATGCAGGCATGGAAATATAGGTTAATAGGGGTGAATGTGATTGACACACTGACAGATATCAGCCTAAGAATGATGTCGTATCATTGGTGGGGGGGGGGTTAAGTGCTCTGGAGGCACAGCGGTGTTTGCACTCCCAATGGAATCGCTTCGTTGTGATTGAAACCCAGGTTGTCGTGAACAGCTTTGGTTTTGACAGACTGAGACGGTGAGATGACGAACGATGTTAAGTGGTCATCTCTGTCCAAAGGCCATGAATGTGTCTGTAAATCCAATTAATATAATTTACAATCTGCTCTTCCAACTGCTAACACTGAACACCTTTGTCTTAAGTGTGACTGTAGTGGCACCACAAAAAAAAATGTCCTGTGGGATTTCTGAAGGGGAAAGATGGTCTCAGAACTGACTTTGAGTGTAGAGATGTCAATTATAAAAAAAAAAAAAAAAAGGTTGGGATGTTTTGTGATGAGTGCTGTTCTAAGGCTTCAATATAATGTCCGTATACTTTGGTGTAGAGAGTGTCTAATGAAAAGGGCTATTTCTCAGAGGACTGATTAAACTGTGTGAGAAGAATAGGCCCGGCTGCTTCAGGGACAGCCGTCTGTCGGATGTCAGTTTGCAGGACACCGTGTTGCTCTATATCGGCACTCAGGCTGGACGTATCGCATCCCTCGGCTCAGGCAAGGCCTCGCCTGCTGTGTGGCTCCTTGCATTGAGCCTCCACGGCAGCCTCGTGTATGAATATTTCATTTGTCGCGTTTTGGACTTGGATTTTTTTTCTATCCCTTCCCCCCCCCCCCCCTTCCTCCCTGGCCCAAGGAGTGAATTTTGCACCCTCTGTCAGTTGCTAAGCTCTGCTGGCAAACTGTAATTGATGTCAGTGCTGAGACTACATTATTAGGCCATTTAAAGACAATAAAAAGGGAATCATGGCACCGCTGATACAAGGGTTTTTGGGAGAGCGTAAATTTAGATGTCCACTAAAACCTTGAATATGGGAAGTGACGTCTTATGATATTGATCGCTGTTGGAGTCGCATCGTAGTTAATTACTTTTTTGGTAACATCAATATCGTGCAGCAAAATGCAACTGACACATGACCTGAGATGCACTGTGCCATTCCCACCCATGATGCATCTGGTGCTGATGACCCAGACCCTCGTGTGTGACAGGGTCTAAAAGGCGGTATCGTCACCATCTTTCATTGTTGAGAGTCAGTTCTTTGCTCACGAAGTGTGTAGAGCACAGTGTGACAACCTTGGGTTACTGTGCTTCAACGAGTCCTAACGTCATCCCCCCAGAGTCAGCGACGGAACGACGACAAATACGAACAAAAGTCCCGTGCCCTCACCAAAAATTCTGGGCCCACTTCCCATCAGGCAGGTGGGAGGGTGGATGGAAGGAAAAGCCGTGTCTGTGACAGATCCTTCTCGAAGAACAATAAAATTGTGTTGAATGGACACGCAATCGTAAAAGCCTCTCGGCGCTGCCACAGCGAAAAGCCGACATTAAATCGCAACCGATGATTCCCAGGCTTGAACTCTGAGCACAGCGACATCACCAGATTATTTTTCAGTGTGATATTTTCAGATTTCAAAGCATTTGCCACATGATACACCGTTAGACTAAGTTGAAACCATCCTGGAATCTCAATTGTCCTGATCAAATTACTCAGCGTTCCTCTCGCACAAAGACGCGCGACACCAACACCAAAGATGCAAACATGTTTGGATCGAGGTGAATTTATTCATGAATCCCTATCATCATATCCCAGATGGCTTCATGTGTGTCCCAGTCCATGCAGGTTCAGGAATGTCCTGTTGGCGAGGGGGAGAAGAAAGTCTTGGCTCACCTTGTACTAAGAGTGGACGTGAGTCAGACATCCCACCAGTGAGCAGCCCAGGCTTGATATTACTGACCACGCTGCCTGCCCCGTTTTGTCGAGGGTCGTTGACCCCTTGTAGCGGCGGGCTTTTGCCTCGTTCACTTATCTCCAGCTTCTTCACGTTCAACCCTTTCAGCTGCGCCAGGAATTCACCAGTCTTATTTTGGGATGCCAGACTTTACACCACGCTGCAGATGCTTAGCTAACATAAGGTGGGAACAGCAAATTCTTTCCCAGAATCCACCTCTGAAAAGTAATCATTTATTATCAGCATGACTGCTACTGTTTTTTAACAGTGATTATCCCTTTAATTTAGAGCTTCCTTTCAAATGACTTAATTCAGTGCTAAATAGCCTTTTGTTGTGAACATGACAACCTTTAATGTATGTCCTAATATTTGGTAAATGTATCCATTCAGTAAACAGCTGGTTTGTGACTTATGCATTACTGTAAATGGTTTCCGGCTGTGTTTTTGCTAATGAAAATCTATACGTTTCCATATATATAAGCAGACTGTACAATGAGATGTGTTTTTGCAAAACGGGTTGGTTTAGGGGTCTAGTGGATATCCTGCTACCTACAAGAACGTCAGGGAAGGATTCAGACCACAGCAGTCCTTCCCACTAAATGGGGAGTGACACTAAATTAGCTCCTCTATTCTGAGCTCCTCAGCATGTCTTTAACCACAAAGTGACAGGTGTTAACCGGCCCGCTGTCCATCTCTGGGTACTTCCTGGTTAACGGCTTGCCAGGAGAAATTCTGCCTGTTGTGCGTTGGAAGTATCTCCGTGGCTACATCGCCTGCTTCGGAAGAACCAAGCACCTGCTGGATTGCTTTGATTAAAAAAAAATCAGGGGTTGAAAAGGGTTTGGCCCAATTGATGCAACTTTAAGATGACAAGATTGCGACATTAAATGCTGCACGTTAGAAATGGGCAAAATGTTTCTGAAAGACTGCAGAACGGCTGTCCCACAATGCATGTGTTCTGAATCTCACTTCGCCATATGGCACCTGATTGGAAGGCTGGCATTAATATGCTTAATCCTTTTGAATTCTAGAAGCTTCCAATACAGTACTGCTGAACACTGTCCTGTCGCTTGAAACCAGGCCATGGTGAAGATGACTGGGGGGGGCTTGAGGAGCAGTGAGGCATTTGAAAAATGTTGGTAGTCTGCCAACACAAGACAGCAAATGTTGAAATCGACCATAGTGGACCATGTGATCCACGTAGGAATGTTCCAGCAAATGTCACACAGGCTAGTGCCATGTCCTATGAGGCATGCTTGTGTGGAGTCTTTTCTGTTTTGGTGAGTATTCCCCAAGCCTCAGCCGGCCCCGCAGCCTCTGACAGACTCAATAACCTTTCGTCTCTCAGGGTCTTTTATTGAATTATGTGGAAGATGACTCAGGTTCTCCTGTCAGACTTAACTCTGCAAGTCGCTAATAAAATGGGGTTAAGTCTGAGGAAGTCACGAAGACTTTTTGCTCTAAAATTTATCTACTGCATGGAAAAAAGAAACGTACCTGCACACTTCATCAGTAATTTAGTAATCACTCTGTTCCCTTCCTAAATATGCATTAGTTACAAATCAATGTAGCTCTTTTTTTCGTTTTCTCTAATTGTGGACTGGAAGGCGCATTGAGGAAACCACACACATTGCAGGTCTACAGAAACAGTCAATGTATTGCTATCCCTATATATTTTGTAGGAATAAACTGTTTGGTGTTGTCTTACTGTCCTTTAGTAAATAAAACTACAATTCCTCGACCTTCTCGTGTCATCTGAAATCTACATGATGTTGTGAGTCTGGCTGGAGAAGCAAGCCTTAGCAGGCCTTGTGGACATGGCCTCAGTTTCCAGACCAGAAGTCTGGGTGGAATTGCTCCTATCTGATTGTGTTCAGGTGAAGCGGCGTGGTCTTTTGTGCTGACTGTAGAAAGGACCAACGTGGATAAGAGATGAAGAGCCATGTCACCATGGAAAAAAGCTGAATGTATCTCACGTTCATCCTAAATATTATATCCTTCATTAGGAAAATAAGAGGAAATGGGTGGATAAATGGGTAAGCAGATGTAAGAATGAATGCATTGGTTGGTTGGTTGGTTGGTTGGTTGATTGATTGATTGATTGATTGGACAGATAGAGAAAGTTAGCTGAAACCCATAGCTTTATCCATGCATCATCCACCAGCTGCAATTGGGTTCTATACATTAGTGGAGGGTAAACAAATCTCTTGCTCGGAGGGTAATACCTAAAACAGTCTCTCCTGCCTGCTTACAGCAGCACAAGCTATAGGCATCACCTCCTGAAGATTGATACCTTCCAGTGGTGGACAAGAAAAAGACTGCTCCTCGGCTCCTCCACCTCGCCGTTTGGTGTTCCTGTAAGGCAATGGGCGGTGGCAGCAAAGTTTTACATGGATGTAGACAGGAGGAGTGCCTAGCAACCGTCCTCAGTTTCCTGGACTGTCAGGTCTCGTACAGAATTTGAAATGACTCAATTTGTGGCAGTCCTAATATGTTCAAAAAGCCAAACGGCAGCCATAATCAGTATGCAATTGCTCAGAATTCTACTGATAAAGAATTCAGAATGAGGTCCTGTGAAATTTTGGATCTGAACTGTCAATCCTGACACGTCTACTCCTGCAAGATCAAATTGCTTTGTGGAAGAAAAATGAAACATCTTTCCTGGTGTTTAAATTCGGGACTCCTGGTCTGTCAGATTACACAACTGTTTCTCTTCGACTTGACTCTGTTTGACTGCCGTCCAATTAGACTATACACAAACACCAAGTTTGTTTGTCTGTCTTCGTTCCTCTTAATCCACTATTATTCCATTGGATAAACCTCCCGTCACGTATGATACACTCATACTGCTAAATTTCGTTACGTAAAGCGATCATCTCTTCAAAGTGATAAAAAATTCAGACGAGGTGAAAATATTAAACAGCTTGGAAACCAAAAGTGGCTGTTTTGCTTGAGTGCATCGTGGAAACGTGTTAGTCCTGCCAAGAGTCACTCTGCATGGGCCGCGTCGATGGGTCTAATGCGGATAATGGAGATGCAATTCAGCAAGACCGCAGCTACGGTATGCGTCTGAGTGTCCAGAATTTGGTGCAGGGCCCTCGCGGATTGATGGATCACGGCAGCGGAGGTGACGATCGATGCTGTGCAGACTCTCTCTGTGATTACTTGCCAACTCCATGAAGTGGAACTCACCCGAGGCTGTAGAGGCAATAACGTTGGCTGGGTGTCAATATATTTAGAAGGGTGAGAGCCGATATCAATACACATGACACGTCCCAGAAAAATGTAATGACCATCTTTTCAGAAAGCTTATTTTGGCTCAGCGACACCTTTTCTAAAAAATGAGGGCCCTGGGTACTCTCTAGTGTGGAAGCTGGAATTAAACAATTAGCAGTAATGCCTCAATTGAAGGGTATATGGCAGCCTCTTGGGATGTACTCCACAGCTGTGACACGACAGCGGGGCGGAGAGACATTTCTGGGTCCTGTGATGGTTATGGAGCCGTATGTTCTGGTCACTGTGCCCTTGAGTGGGATGTTTTGATGTTGCGAGATCTTGGCCAGACAGAGACGTGAACATGGGACATGACTAGACGGGGAAGTGTGGTTTATTACAGGGCAGAGCTAGGACCAGTTTAGTACCGCTCGAAGAAAACTCGGGGAACAAAGGTGCTGTTTTGGGGCAGGAGGCCTAAGCAAACAAAAAGCAGGGATTCGGGAAGTGTGTGCAACGTGGGGGCCACAGTTTAAAATGTAGTCAGGGACGCGGGCAATCCCATCAATCCAGCTTTGACCTTCCGTCAGATGACTGCTAAACTACGTAAAGTGTTAAACACAAGATGAAGGTCATTTTTTTGGATAAAAGCATTCGAGTAGTAATTGCTGACACAGGTGACCTGGAAATGTTGGTCAATGTTCATCTGCTGAGTGTTCAGTGCTCTTCCACCCTTTTGCATAATGAGGTGAATTGCCGCACAGCAGTTATTTACATGTTACAATTTTATAGCTTGTTGGTGTATGTTGCATGAATTAAGTGTAGCATCACGGTAGCCTAAGGCAGCTGCATCTGAGACTAGCTCTATTTCCTGCCAAGGATTGCCCCTCAGGAGGCTGTGATCTTAGCACGGTTGATGGGTGTGTGGTACAGAACTTGGTCATCCAAGATTGAGCTCCTGGTAGGGCCTAGCATGAAAAACAGATCTGTAGGGAGAGGTCAGATGGACTACAGCTGGAGAGCCCCAGGAAAATCCCAGAGGACCCTGCCAGGAACAGGGCAATCAGGATACACAGTGAATTTGAATTGATCTCAGCCATTGTGGAGGCCGGAAGGAAGCCTGTCATGGTAGTAACCAGTGGTGAGGAAAGCAGTCAAAATGAATTAGAAGTCCTTCAGGGTAATGCTTGCACTGGGTGTCCTGAACAATACTGACAGGCCCAAATAAGGTCATGGTAGGTTGTTGGATGTAGCAACTGTCAAAGGAGCAAAACTCATGCATGGGAGGAGTTTGGAGAGGATATGTAAAGAGGTTATTGGGTGCCTCGATGATGTTTCGGAAAACTGTTCGCGGCTTCAAGAGGAGAAATGTGGGACTTTTTTCAGGTTAAGTTCGACCAGATCTAGGGAGTGCTGACACACGGTGCGGATACAGTCTAGCAAGGAACACACTGATGAACTTAACCGGGAAGATGGCACCTCTCCCCTCTTGTCAGGGTTCATGGGAATAGAGTCTACATTGAAAACGGATATGACTGCAGGTCCCGGCAGATACTATAAGACAATAGTGGCCGTTTATACTTCTGCCGATGGGTGTCCGAAATGCCGGAATTCCTCGACCAGCACTCACGGCGAGAAAATCGTGCGAGCAGGGTTGGGGGACGAGAAAACATTCGGAGCTGCTGGTACTGTGGTGTCGTTCGTTCCGAAGCCTAGTTTGCGCGCTGTCTCACTTCTGGATTGGCTGTCATATTTGGACAGTAATTCTGAGATTTTCCCCGAGAGTCCTCGACCATTTCCAGGGGTGCTCAAGGGGTTGAGCACCCACTTTATTGACGTCTATGCTGAATGATCTGCTACAGGAATATGGAGTGCCGTGGCCATTACTGAATGCTACTTGTCTCTGCATGAATGATGCTAGTGTTGTCTGCTGTCTTGGGATTGGCTGTTAGCCTACTCTTTTGTAATTTTCGTGGACGTAGTATAGAGATACAGCTGTGTCCAGTATGGAGAGTTAGAGGTGACGTCCCTTTTATCGATTGCTCTTTTGGCCTCATCTGACCAGTACCTCCAGCACGTCTCCAACAGTAGGGACTGAGATTCAGTATCTCTAGATCTGTTGCTACAGTTTTCTTCAAGGTGGGTCGCTCCTTTCAGGTGAGGGAGCAGAATCAGCCCTTAGTAAAGGAGTTTGGCTACCTCGGGATCTTCGAGTGATGGTAAGAGAGAACGTAAGACTGACTCTGGAGCTGTTTCAGGTGTGTCCAGTGAGACATGCTACAGCGCTAACTTCTCCCAGCGGTTCCGGAAATGACCAGGCATCCACTGTGACCGTTGATCTTGACAAAAGAGGTCCGGTTGAACCCGCTTGGTGTGCCACCATCATGGCCCACAGTTGGAGAAAGCAGTTTAACAACAACAGACACCTCAGAAAGATGGGTTTGAGCTGAAACGTTAAGATTTCTGTATGACCTGGCAGTTTTTTTCCCCCCTACTATTGATTTTCAGCAATGAGATAAGAATGGAAGTGATCACATATTTACTTCAGGAAAATAGGGAAGGAAAACATCTTAGTGAAAGCTGGTAAGCAGCACCCTCAAAATCGTGAGCAATCGTGTGACTTTGCTCCTTTAAGACACCATTCACTACTCTGAATATTGAGAGGGTTAGTATAAATACTTTGTCTCACAAATGATCAGAGATAAAGGATTACAAATTCCAGCAGAACACCTATGAAATGAAATCCACCCCATTTTTTTTTTTTTTTTTTTTACTTTGAGTCAGTGCTGAAAGCATTTCATATAGGAATTCGATATATAGTTGCCTTCAGTTGAGTGTTAAATAGGATAATATTACATACATTTATTATAGAAAGCATAATCATTCATTTTTGATTTACTGTTTCTAAAGTGAATTGAAAGTATATGGACATCACATTTAAAGTTTAAACAGCACATTAAATGTAATACGTGAAATTTATAAATGAGGACCTTGAAGAGAGGGGAGTTTAACTGGCTCTCATTCTGGAATTTAATTAAAAACAACAAATTGGAGCATATTTTCATTTCACCCGCTGCCTGTTTGTGGAAGGAAGTGAGGAACAGAAAAAATAGTGAATAATTTAGCATCAGCAAACTTGTGCTGCAACTTAATGAGAATGTCTGATGCACATCAATACAAGACCGAAATCCTGCCCTTGTGTTTTAGAAGAAACGGGTTCAGGATCTTCTGAGAGGTTCTTTGTATTGGGCTGAAGTATTGCCTGTGCCTGGGATTTGACATGCACCTTAGATCTGCGAGTAAAACCAAAATGGACAGATTGCTTTCCACTCACAGCACCTACTGCAAGCAGTTAGTCCACCTGTTTCACTTCTGGACTCAGCTGTGGATCGCAAATTTATGGAGATAGTGGATTCTGTACGGTAATGCGCCCAATTCATTAAGCAACAACGTTTTACTCTTAATGTTATATTTGTGCTTCAAAAAAACGATATGTCTGTACCTTCCTATATGCAGGGGGGAACAGTAGCTTCCCACCTCCAGAGTTGCGGGTTCGAATCCTGCCTCCGCCCCCCGTATTTGTGGAGTTTGCTCGTTCCCCTTGTGTCTCTCGGGTTTCCTGCAGGTTCTCTGACTTCCTCCCGCAGTGCAGTTAGGCAAAATGGTGTCTCTGAAATACCCACAGGGTATGATTGTGCGTGTGTATGACTGTGTGCCCTGTGATAGACTGGCATCCTGTCCAGAGTGGACCCCAACCTTGTGTCATATGCGGCTGGGATTGGCTCCAGGCCCCCCTGCAACCATAACCACAAAATGCAGTTAGAAGATGGATGGATGGATGGATGGCATTAAATAGTAGGAAATATCAGTGGAAATATTATATATTATCTGGTGGGGGGAGTCATCAGAGGGCAGGCCCCCTTCAAGTTAGACTGTCCCAGTAAGCCCAAGGCACTAAATGGGAGAAACATTATGGGATGTCAGTCATGGCTAAGACCAGTTCATATCATGTCACATATATACTGTATGTGACTATATGGAAGCATTTCATTTGATTCCTAATTGGGAACGTAACCCCGGCCTCTTCATGTAATTGGTTGAATTAGGCTAATATTGAACGCTGTGGTCCAATAAGAACGTGTTGTGCTGAAATGTTAAAGGTTAAATGTGTTAAATTGTAGCAGCAGTGATGCGTTCTCTCCTTGGTGCTCACACAGGAACACAAAAGTGAAATCATCCACATAGTGTAAATTGCAGGGATTGCTGTCATCCACTGTCTGCTTCAACCCAGTGGGAACCAGCAAAATAACCAACAGGAAGGGCATCACACTAGTCAGTGATTTGACAATGCATGAAGGGAACAATATAGCTGTGAAATCCTTGAGGACCAGTGATAAGTGTAATTTAAAGTCACTTAAAGTTTACCCGTGTCGTTTGTACTTTAACTTGTGATTTATGGAAGAAATTGAGTTCACCAGATATACAACAGGAAATATTTTCTTGGAACTTGAACTTGCAGCCTTCCAATCAGAAGTACACTTTGTCCTCACCAAATGCATTGTTTTCTGTTTACTGCGATATTATGGCGATGGCTCTTCTCACAGCACAGAGCAGGAGTTCAGACACAAAGATCGAAATTCTGTGTTTGGCGTTTAACTCGTTCGCATCTCAGATGAACCCCAGTTTGAGGCAAGAGCAATTCTTTTGTAGGGGAGAGGGAAAGAAAAGATTATGTTTCACTCCAATTGGCCTTTTCATCCACATTTCTGAGACCATTACAGATGGAAATGTCATTCAGTTTCTACAGATTCCCTGCTGAGTAAATTAAGCATCGAAGCCCCACTTCATTTCTGCATCCTGCCATATAGAGCACTGATTAGTTATCAAGTGTGAGGCAGGATATGTTCCCAGTGTCTCGTACTGGTGACACCAGGCCCACGTGCCAGTTAACCTGACGTGTGCTAAGTAACATCCACCGTCAAGTGCCGATTCATTTATTTTCTCCACGTGGCAAACCGAGCCGCTCTTTCTTCCCGCCGTCATTTGGCCAATAGCCCGAAATGGCTTCATCTCTCCACACCGTCTGGTGTGTCCCTGTGTTTCGGCCTGGGTTGACAGTGGGTATACGGAAAAGGTTTCTCATGACCTGCACGTCGGAACGTGTGACCGTGACCATCCCACGGAGAAATGGCTCTTATCTCGTGTCCGTGGTCTGCACCTTTCCCGCATCGGATCCTCCCTGAAAAGAGCGGAGTTTGTACTGACATCAGACTGGACCTGCAGTGTGGGGTCTCGCAGCAGCTGCTACATTTGCGCAGACCTGCAAACGATCGATAGTAATCAAGCCCGCTAATTCGTAGTCTCTGTAAACAGACTGCCACAGAACTTGTGAAGAATTTACATACTTTTGAACTTCCTTAGCCCAACCTAGCAAACATGTCACACACACACACACACACACACACACACACACACACACACACACACTATCTGTCATGTCGCCTCTAAAGAGACAAACTCCTTGAGAGAGACCGCTGACGTGTCTCGACTGAAAGTTGTGTAAATTTGCATATGACTGCTGCTGTATTATTGAACTCCCGTCACAAATAAAACTACGCGGTCACTATGTGTTAATAGATGATAATACCAATCAACCTGCGACATGAGTCGGACCGTATATTAATCACATTGGACATCAGATACGTATGCAAAGAAAGGCATTTGGCTGAAAGACGCGTAGACAAACGAGATCTTTTGACTCTGAATGGGCCCGAAGGCTAGAAAATGACTCTCTACTCTGAAGGATGACCCGTCCACTTCTGCTACCGGCAGCTTCTGGAAACTCCTCCTCCTCATTAGCATTAATGGGCAACGTGAACCAAACACACGTACCTCCCTGATGATGTCACTATCCGAGACCTTTGAATGTTTATGAGGGGCGAAAAAAACATTAGCCATCGAGTGCGTGGGTCACATGACACCTGCCCATTTCGAGGTGCTCTGTAACGGTATATGGCCAAAGGGCTTTGCTATATTGAGGGAAACAGTTATACCTGTACTGGGACATACAGAATTATGGGCTGGAGAATTCTTTCAGCAGCTGATCCTGTGTTTGATGTCTCATATGCAAATGATGCTGTTTTGCTTCTATGATCTATACCCAGAAATGCCACTAAACTTGCTTAATTAAACATGTCACTATTAAGCAATTTTTTAAAGTTTAAAAAGAAGAAGAAAATATAACTGACAGGAGAGGAATGCTGCGAATCTCAGTGGTCAAACGATCCGATCAGGTATTCCAGACCTTCCCAGCTGCCTTCCTATGTCACTCCGCTGCGCTACTGACATGTGACTCGGCCCCGTGGTCGAAGTCAGCTGTGTGACGATTCAGCTGCTTCATCCTCACTACGGCTTTCTGGAAACGCGTGTTTTTGAAGCAACGGAGACTTCAATGGTGGCACGCCGTCTGGTGGGCTGAGCTGAGACTCTGCACCTCTCTGGTTACGCATTTGAATTCTGCCCTCAGGAATGTCCAGCACTCGTATTTCCCGTGTTCATGGGTTAGTTTGGATCCTTACTTGGTATAGTAATTCCTATACGTGATCCTTATATCAGCTGTACTGATTCCTAGAAAACCACTGGCACCTCACGCTTCCAAGGTTGAGGGTTCGAATCCCATCCACACTCTCTGTGTGGAGTGTACATATTCTGCACAGCCTGGGTGGCTTTCCTGCTGTAGTCTGCAAAGCATACTGTTAGGTGAAACAGTGTGTGTGTGTGTGTGTGTGTGTGTGTGTGTGTGTGTGTGTGAGTGTGAATAACAGTAACTAATACTAAGCTTACCAGTTCAGAGCTGTCACTTGTTTTGTCAAGGTGAAGATCCACTGGGGAAAATCCAGTCCACAGGAGAGTGGGGCCCTCAGATGGATTTTGAGTACTGGACTTTGAGGGCCCCTTGGATGGATCTTGAGGGTCTCCTCTGGCTGGACTTCGAAGGTCCCCGGGCTTTCTGGATGCATGCGTGTTGCTGAATCCACATGGAGAGCAAGTGCTGAATTAATACAATCAGTTTGCCTTGATGAGTCGTCACAGAGCCTGAGGCAGCCTGGGATTCGGATCATTTTTGGTCTGTCGGGTTCCGGGTCACGTGCACGTCCCACGTGATGACTTGGGCGGGGGCATGTCCTCGGGGAGAACTGGGAAAAGCCGTGGTCAGTGAGCCACTTCACTTCGGAGCCGTCATTTGCCTGGCTCATTTATTACACGTTGCAATTTTCATCAGTACATAAAATAAATGAGCAGTCTGCTCAGTTTTGTGCATGATTATTTAAATGGAAACTTCAGAGGGTGAAAATGAAGTGATTAAGATTGAGCATCGCATCGCTCCATGTTGGTCATTTTTAATGCGTGCTGACACACCTGGCTGCACCTCCAGGTATTCGCTTGTTTAAAAAGAACACGCAGCTGGAATTTTGTTTTTAATTAGAGACCATTTATGAGGCTAGAATTTATTCACTTTTTTTCATCACAGCAGAGCCAGCTGTGTCGGTATGTCTCTACATGGACATTCAGTTCCTCACTTTAGGTTATGGATTTTATTTCCTTCGTCATTTTAAAGAGTTAAAACTGCCATCGTGGCAAACAGATGTACTCTTTGGACTCTTATCTTCTGGAAGGTTCTTTGGACGGGGCTGAAGATGCTGAACAAGTGTCAGGGAGAAGATCGCAGACGGGGGCACTGATGACTGAACGATCTTTTTCTGTTCTTGGTCGAAAAGTGAAGAGGGTCGCTGGCAGGTTGTGTTCAGTCAGATGAAACTCCGGAAGCTGGAACAGCAAGAAGCACGCTATGAAGTGAAGGACGTATGGTGAGCCAAAACACCATGACTGACCGAGGATTCGAGGGGAGTCGTGTTGAACATCATGGCCTTGATGATGTAAACATAGACCTGCTCTGACGCCCATCTGGGGCCGCAAGCCGGACCATCGGATTGGTCTGCTTTCCCTTCCAGATACCTAACACTCCAGGCGAACTGCGGCTTTGAAAGCTGCTTGTCTTGGACTCAATAGTGCAGCATCAGATCCCACAGGAGAAGTAGAGTCGCGATAAAAAATAAACCAACGTAGAGCAGACGGGGAAGTCAGAATTCCCACGACAGTCTGTTTGGAAATATACTCTGTGGCTGTGCAGATTATGAATGAGTTTATTAATTTTGATAGTTGAATGTTGTTGTTTGTGGTCTTCAAGAAGGTAAGATCCTGCTTTGAACAAAGAGGTGACAGCTGGCCTTCGGTGCTGGAGTCACGGCGAGGCAGAAAATTTCAGGAGAGTGTAGGGCCACGGAGAGGCGGCAGCGTGGGGAACCGTATTTCAGGGGAGTGTAGGGTCACGGAGAGGCGGCAGCGTGGGGAACCGTATTTCAGGGGAGTGTAGGGTCACGGAGAGGCGGCAGCGTGGGGAACCGTATTTCAGGAGAACTACAGTGAGGGCAGCCATGATGAGAAAACTGGTGTGTACCAGACTGACTAGATGGGAAATATGACAGGGGTTGTGAATTTGTGATTGATGTAGCAGAGACAACCTTTCAAGCTTCTATAAAGATGTCTTCCATCTGTGTGTGTGTTATTGAACACATTGTTTTATTCCAACCGATAACCTCACACAAACTCCACAACGCCTCCTTGCCAGAGCTGGGCTGAAGGCCTCAGTGAAGCTGGAACCACAACAGAGACTGCTGACAGCCGTGCCGTAATGTGCCAGCAATTAATTATATGTCAACACACCGCATTTTACCCAGCTGGATGGATAAGGATGTCTCTGGAATTGTGTGACATAAGAGGCTGCGGCTGCTTCTTTCGTGTGAGTGCTGTTTTTGTTGTTTGCGTGCGTGTGTGTCAGTACAGCTGGAAGTCAGCTGACTAAGCTACTGTCTGCCAGCATTTCACACACCTGACTTAAAATGCCTTCCCCTAACATGTGCCCTCCAACAGGATGGACGAGACCAGTGTCCTTTCATAAAGACTACAGACACCATCTTAGATTTAAGGGCAGAGACTGCGATTACTGGGGCCCTCTGAACAAAGAGTTTACAAAGACTCTGCAGCCCTTGTAACCACCATGGAGCACCCCCTCTTCAGATTACCCTCATGATGGTGGTGGTGGTGGTGGTGGTGGTGGTGGGGGGGGGGGTGGGGTACAACAAATGCTT
>JAACJT020023529.1:9372-22015 GCA_009936485.2 Gymnarchus niloticus | reverse complement strand
AGCAGTGAGAATATTAAGAGGGCAGTCTGAAGATTCAGATATAAATGCTTTAGGGACATTAATGACACAAAATACAAGCCATACTACAGTAACAACCACAGCTGGTCCTGCTACTGTTATGGTAAACACACAGCATTCCACTAGTAGACAGGACCAGATTCAGCGAAATCTTGTATAGCTATTTCTGCCTTATGACCGTTCAAGAGGACAAAGGGTTCCATGCCAAAGGGGGAGAAAGAGAACAAATATGACAACCGCTTTGCTAAAAAAGATGGTCAACGTGTACCTTTTCCAGAAGAACGCACCTGTCAAGCATGCCAAACGTGGGTAGACGAAGTTGACGTCACAATGGAGAAGGAAAAGTTTTTTAATGTATATACAATATTTTACATATTTTGTAAGACCACTTTTGAAAAAGGAAAAGTGTTCAATATCTCTATATAAATTGTTTGCAAAGCATCATAAAACATGTCTAGTCCAAAACAAGTGCTTACTCTCAAAGGGTCAGTGGTCTGCCTCAGTGTCTCAAGCACTTAATTTTCAATTACAGCTGGAGTCTCTGGAATGTTAACTGCTGCAGCTGCATCCACCTCACAGAGTGGAATGGGCCCTTCCCAGTCAATCCCGTATTCTGACAAATCCACCTTCATAAATAAGAATTTCAAAATGGTAATTACATTAGTGTATATTACACACATGTGCACTTTATTAAAGTTTCAAGTTTTGGTGATATTACAACTAAATCCAGAAATAACTGTACACGTAATAACAAAAGCCACTTACAGAGTCTGAGTGAAACACTACAGCCGAAATGTGGTTGTTCTTTAGCAGCCCTTGTATCCACGGTTGCTGTGGTGACTTCATTTGTTCTGTTTAAAGAGGATGGTGGTCCCGTCCTCTTGCAAATATCTCAAGATGGTGACTGAGTCTTGGAATCATCACATAGTGCAGACAGAGGATGTGATGCTCATTATCAGGGTCCAGGACCTGCACGTCTTGCAAGTACTGGAATGCTGCATAATAACTGTGACAGCGCTCCAGAGGTCACGGCAAAGCCGTTCTATCCTCTGATTGTGAACACTTCTGCCAGCAATGTGACTGCCTCTCTCTTAAAAGAATAGTATGTAAATGAGGACTGAAATGAAATCTAAGTCAGAGGGAAAAAGCAGTTTCAATGTGATAAGAATGAGAAAAAAAAAACAACTGATACGTACAATTAGATGTCTAATGCTACAATGTATCCGCAAACTTGTATATCTACAATTAGAAATGTGATGCCTCACCTTTGTAATTCAGAAGTCGCAAGTTATGGTACACTAATTATACTTTGTAAATTGATCCAGTCAAGAAATTAAAATAACTAGCAAGTTGCACTAATCAGGCAATAGAGCTTTCTGAACTTTCTGCAAATTACGCTGAAATGACGATAGGCGAATACCTGGTCCACGAAGAGGATGCTCCAACATAAATCGAGCAGCTTCTGTGTTCTCCAATCCTTTATCACTTCTGACACGAGAAGGCAGTCCAAACAAGTTTACAGCTTCCAAAAAGTTACTAAAAACTGTTGAGGCTTGGTTGTTGGTACTAGTTTTGAAGTACATGATCTTCCTACTGTATCCATCAATTCCTCCATGGATTACAATCCTCCACCTAATAAACAAAATATACGTAATCTTTATCATTTTAAAATCCTATAAAATATTGATCCAAGTTGCCGAATTGAAACACCAATCTGATTTTCAGCAGTTAAAATTAATTAATTAATTCCTCTTAACACCAATGGGATCAACAGCCCTCATTTACTTCTCTTATCCTCTTTTTCTGCACTCTAAAGATGTAAGAAGTAAATTCATATGAAAGAATAAGCATTTCATTAGTTAATCATAATGAGCAAAAAATTGAAAAATATACAAAACTTTTGCCAGCTCACTATAAACAAATGTGGTCAGCGCTAAAGATTTTGCGTGATACTTACCTCACTCCCACGCTGATACTTTTTTGTACCCTGAATCTGGAAACTCTGTGATGAAATCTGTCACCAGTTTGTCCAGTTCTTCCTCAGATATAAGTGCCATGGATTGAAAGACCGTACTCTTCCATTCTTCTAAGGATAGTTCTTGTACTTACACCCAACATTTCTGATATCTGTGGAACTGTGAAGTTATACTCCAGGAAAAACTCCAACTGATCTTTGGTAACATTGATTTTAGGTTGACCTCTGCAACCTGTGTGAGTTGTCGTCACTTCAAATCCAGTACTGACATTGTTGGGTTCGCATTCCAACAGCTGCATTACTTCAGACAAGTTATCTAAAACTAAATCAATTTCACCAGTTCTTGTCTGAAAACATCTGATTGGAGTAGCATGCATCTGTTCTATTCTATAGTAAATAAAATCACTGTCATCTTGTTGGAAATTTGGATTCTCAAGGTAGCACGCTGTGTTTTCAAGAACTTCTGCAACACAGTCCAAGAAATCTTGAGGAATACCTGGGAATCTATAAGAATATAGAACATGATTTTATGTAGTGCTATACGATCCAGATCTAGCTGCCAGAGACACTCCAACCGGAGAAGTTTAATTATAACTCCCAACCTAAATAAATTACTGGTGATCATTAATGCAGCGGGAAATACGTCTAATTTTTAAAGGGGATGTTGGAATCTGGCTGGTGTGCAGTTAGGATCAAGGTTAAAAACCACCAATATCGTGCAATACACGAATGTCAAGATTACTTTTGACCAACTTAAAATCACGTATATTAAAGACTAAGATAACTTCATTGTTTAGGGCTAACTTCAAACCACGCATCTTAAAAACTATAGCATACCTTTATTGTTTATAGAATTACCATTTTGCGTCACTACACAGCACCCACAAGACAAGTCCATGTATTAAGCATAAAATATAAAGTAAATATGTTACCTTCCACGCTGTCCCTCCGCCGTGTTCCGGGCAATGAATTTTGGGCTGCCTTCAGTATCCATGGCAACCCGGTATACGAATGCGCGTGTTCCGCGTGCACGTCTTAAAAATGGCACGAATCGCCCCCCATACCCTCGTTAGGATATTAAACCAAGCATCTCGGAATTTTTCAAAGGTCGTTGTTAGGACGAAACTGCCGCGATTAACTACACAGATTTGTTTATACCATACTGCATAGTGTGCGACATATAAAAACAATGTAAAAAAGTATTCAAGTAAATGGACAATAATAATTGCATTAAAGATAATACTCTCATCCGTAAATAAGTAACCTGTTAACTATCATTTTAATAAGTCATCTTGCGCCCACATTGAATGACGTTTGCTTGTGCCTTTGGTGCAGCTGTATGTCTCCTCTGTTTTCTTGGCATCCCTCCTGGATCAGGTTATCCCACTGGCTTCAGATCACCACAGCATTTCTGTTTATAAGCATACAACCACTAAATGCCTCGATTGATGGTCCCCAAAATTATACAGTCTATGCATGTGTGAGAGAAAAAGGTTTGGGATCAATTGCGATAGATGGCAGATTTTCATGAGGAGTGATTCAGCGTTCTGGGTTGACCACAGCCTGTCGGAGATCTGTGGGCCCAGTAAGCTCCAGTTGAAGACAATTTCCTCCAGAGAGTTCCCAAGTTGACGATCAGATGGGATAAACTAACTGGGTGGGGTCATGACACTGTGTCCATCGCATAAAGGAAAAAAAAACATAAATATGAGTAATAAGAAAAAACACAGTTATTGGAAGAGTAATTGGGCGAATCCCGAGTCTAGTAGCAGAGTTTCTTCTCAGTAACAGCTGCTGATGGAGAAAAATTATATATCCTGCTTATATGCATGAAATAAAGCAAGGAGAGTTGTGCCATCCTTAGAATGACCTTTTTAATTCTGGTTTCACACACCATGCTGACTTAGAGGGTTTTCATGCCTTGTGCGTTGAGGTACTTCCTGTCACAAGTTAGGATGCTCCATGTACGTGGATTTTATAATAGGCAACCATTCTTCCTAGGAAAAAAGTCTTTCTGCAATATTTCCATGTGAATGTCCGGCGACTCCCCAAGATTATCTTTCGCTTCCCATATCTCACAGGCCTCCTGTTCTTCTTTGATAGTCACAGAAACTGTTCATCAGTTCCTTATTTTGTGCTTAAATTGTTTTTAACCAGCATGCTTGGCTCTATATATGATGTACCTCTGAGATACATCTTCTGTCAGCTCATGAGACAGACATATGCTGGTAAGGTCACTCAGCAATGCGCGTTATTTAATCAGCTTGGTGATTTCCACCACAGTGACAGCCCTCACTTCCAGGGTCACATGCAGTTAGAGGACCTGGGAGCGTGCAGAAGCTCGGAGCGTCAGTGACAGATAGACACACAGACTGGCCAGGCAGACAGTGAGTGGAAGGGAATTTTGCAGGAATTCTGCCTTTCTATGAGTTGATAGAAATGGTAAGTATAACAGATTTATCACAAGACCTCGATAAAAGAATGAAACAACTATATTTGAAAAAACTTTACATTCTTTGTATTTTATCTCGTATATATTTTTATACCATTTCTTTCCAGTTGCAGGCATTTTATTGATGATTTATTATTTATTTTTATATTATCGAAATGTTTCTCAGGAAAAATTTAGGCAACACTAAAACTTAAAAGTTAAAGATTAAAGTTATTAAAAAGTTGGCTAAGAGCCGTCATGGTAAATAACACTAACCCAGACAATATATATGACAAGTTTACAATCAGTGCCACATAAAATCATGCTGATGAGCAGCCAGCTGTTTATTACGTATTACTCCAGGATAACAGTAAGTGAATATTTCAGGTTGGTTTTTGAGGGACATGCTGTTTTAATTGTCCTGTTGTATGATTTACGTACTTCTGTGACATGCCTATTTATGATTCTACATGTCTGCACACACGTGCTGGAAATGTGTATGTATTTATATTTTTCAATTTTCAAAGTAGTCCTTTTGTGTTTTTTTTTTTTTTAATGAAAGATTTCTAGATGGGTGGTTGTGGATACGAGTTGATTTCCACAGGAGTTATTGATCGTGCAAGTTAATATTTACTACATACAAGCAACATCCTTGAAACTGTCACTTGTACAGGCCCGTCGAAAACTGCTTTGTGTTGATTTTTCACCTTCAGGCTTAATTCTGCCCCACAGTGTAACACTGCGTCCGGGTCCTTAAACCATCCATTGTTCTAAAAATATGGATATTGCACAGGTACGCGTGCCTTTTGAGATGCTTCCTGACCACTCTGACCCTGACTCGCTGATGGATTCAACGTCATACAACAACATCAGTGGCAGTGATGGAGTCAAGAGTTGTCAGGGGCCAAAGTTCATCTTCTGCCAAGGTAGGATTGTGCCTGACTTTGTTCTGGTGACTGACAGTGAAAGGTAGCTTTCAAGAGATTATATAAATAGAGCCTGGTCTCTTTTTCTTCTCTCTCACAGGGTGGCATGTGAAACCGCAGATTCTCCTGTATGCAATATTACTGTTCCTGCTGCTGATTCTGCTGCTACTTACTGGAGTTAAATGTACGTCTCCGACTGCAGAGACCCCCCTTCTTGTTTGCTTGTGTCAGCCGTATCCAGCTGCTGCTGTTTCCTTACCAAGTTCTCCTTCCCCTTTCGGCTCTCGCAGTCTCCCAGCTAAACCAGGAAGTGTTGGCTGTGAAGCTCTTCCTCATTTCCATCAATTCTACAGTGCTGCACATAGGAGCCATGGAGCCCAAATCGGGTTCGTGAAATCCCAAAAAGTACCCTTATCATACAGCTCCTTCACAACATTCCAAACTTTTTTTCCACACATACGCTTCATGCCATATTATTTTTTTGACAGTTCTGTCTTATAAGGGCTATGAAAGATCAGTTGATGGTTAAGTACGGACCTCTTTAAAAAGAGCTAAACCAGACAGTGGTTTAGTACAACAGATACAGCTAAGCTACTACAACAATTAAATGTAATTCTAAACATAACAAAGGTCCAACAGCCAGTCTGGCAAGAAAGATTTGAGCGAATGTTCAACGGTCATCTACCCGTTTACTGAGCCGGACCTTTTTTCTCTTTCACTCTGCTTTAACAGAGCACCTCACCGGTGGACCTGGTAAGTATAGACCCAAACAGGGAGGAGCCACTGTGTTTTCGACTGGCCCCACGTGAGAGGATGGTGCCAGCACTTTACCCCCAGACCTCTCCCACCCCCTCAGCGCCCTGTAAAGAAGACTGGCTGGCCTTCCGGAGAAGCTGTTACCAATTCCCTGTCATGAGGCTAAACTGGGAAGGTGCAAAGAAGAAGTGCATTGAGATGGGGGCACACCTGATAGTTATTAATGACGAGGAAGAGCAGGTAGAGTAGTGTGAGGTGGAACTGGAACTCCATCTCACAGAAAATGGTCGCACTATACTCACAGTTAGATGAACAAACATAAAATACGTGGTCATGAGCATAATGGAAGGAGAAATAATGTGAACAAGACAGTAGCTACATCTTTGTGGAGTTTGTTTATTCTTGCTATGTTTGCTCAGCCCAAAGATGTAGCTTTGTGAATCGTCGACTCTAAATTGTCTGTAGTAGGAGTGGCCAACATGGACATGAACATTCAGATGGCCAATATCAAACATATTGCTTTCAACGCTAAATCAACTGTCCGACTGCCCTGACATGAATGTCACATCCCAACCATGTGATTTTCTTGCCTGGACCTGTCCCCCCCCCCCCCAGGCACAGCACAATTATCTTTACTGTTTGTCAGATTTTCTGGGAGATGAAATTAGTGATTAAGCAGGCAGGTGCGACTGGGCAGCAGTGCTACATGCTTTCTCCCCGCCTTCTTCCAGGAATTCATAACCGGAACTGATCTATACGAGAACCGTTGGATTGGGTTGGTGGAGAGAGAGGAGAACAAGTGGACCTGGGTGGATGGCACAGACTTTGCCACAACTGAAGCGTGAGTTGGCGGGTGGGGCAAAAAGCCAGAAAGGGCTGGGCAGTGAGCAGGCAACGCCCATGGGCGGGGCTGTTAGGGTAGCTGTGGGACACCATGACCACTAATCAGCTCCCATTAACTGCACACGCTGGCACTGTCAAAATATTCAGAGGATTTGGAATGTCTTCTCTGGAGAGAAATTGCTTGATTGTACTATCATACTGTAACAGTACTGTCTTGTTCAAATTATGTCTGGGCTTTCTGGATCTCATTAAAGTATTAAGTTTTTCACATCTACTTCTGTGCTTGGAGAATGAAGGCCATCTGGGGGGTCTTTATGAAGCTACTTTAGAATCACAGTCTAAATCACCTCCAAGGACGGAGCATGTATGAGGAATTTCTTTTCAGCACGTCTGACACTGAGGCTGCCAGTCACAAGATAACACAGACATCCATGAACCTAGTGCATTCCCCCAACCGCAGGTTTTGGGACGAGGACCAACCAGACAACTGGTCCGAGCGAGAGAATGGGGAGGACTGCGGGCAGTTTCACGGCACGGGCCTGTGGAATGATGCTGACTGCAATCGCCGATACAAGTTCATCTGCGAGAAGGCGATGCAATAGTCTGGCGCCCTCTGCTGTCCCAGCGACATCACCGCACCCAGAGGCTCCATAAGAATGTCTCAGCGTTGCCCAATAGTTAAAGAGGACGGTGGATTCTAAGTGGTAAAAACTGATTCCCGATTAAGAAAAATGATTTTTTACTGAAGAATTTATGTCACCACAGTCAAAATGAATATGACCCATGGATATTTTTCGCGTGCTGAAATTCGTGTGTAGTTATGATGCTTTGTTTTACATTACAAATGGCACTTAAACTCTTTTATAATCCCTGTTAACTACCTAGCTGTGATGTAATACTTCGCAATTGAAAGCATCCTTTTCACTGTCCCTTCAGTTTCTTCAACTCGTGTGACGTTCAGAGGGACCGTTAATAAAAAGCACGCGACGTGTGTGCCTGGCTCCGGCGCTCCTTTTAGCACGTGCTCCCGCTTCCTCGCGCGTCCCCGGAACAAAGTCACGTGACACTGTCAGTATTTTGCAGCAATGACAGCACGTTTATTCCGCTGTCTTCGCACCGAACACCCGTGTCCCACACCCGCTGTGTTGCCCGGGAGTGCTGCTCGGTTCACTTGCAGAGTTCCTGGTTCATGTTGCGGTACTCCTTGTTGTAGCTTGCCTCAGAAAAGCACATGGCCGCATGCCGGTCGCATTCGCAAATAAACATCTCGCAGGCGTCATTCTTTTCTGTCAGAGAGAGAAAGGAACGCAGATGAGCACCTGTGTGCGTGTTGCACCCTCTGCCATCCGGGTCCCAGGACGGCACAAGATACAAACCTTCACATGTGATAGTCTTGCTGGTTTTGTCACAGCTATAGCAGTAGGTCTCGGTGTAGGGGTTGTCCATCACGGGGCAGCAAGCTTCCAGCTGCATGGCTTGGACGTAGCAGTGATCATGCACCTGGCAACATCTGGACAGGTAAAGAAGGGTGAGCCTTTACCTGCGCAGGTCTCCTCGGCAAATTAAATGTCAGCACGGAAAAGCCATGCTGGTCATTCATGTTGGTGACTACAGGAATACGCACATGTTGTGCTTGTAGGGAGAAAGGGAGGGGGGTTGGTGGGGTGTTAAGCTGACAGTATACTGCAGACAAAAAAGAGTAAAATACAGATAGATGACCTTTTACCTGATGTGCGTTGCGCTGCGGTAAAAGACGAACGTGACCAGTGCACATTCGCAGGCAATCAGAACTTTGATGTACTCCGCATCTTTTGGTTAAGACCACACACTCGCTATTGTGTTGGCAGAGAGAGCTACACAATGCCTTTTGCATGAGGAACTTGTTTGCCCCCAATGACACGTTTAGTGGTGTTTTGAGGTTGGCTAATTTTAAGGTGTTTTGAAGCATATGGCCTGCTTTGAGGTTGTGGTGAGATCCTGTTTAGGTCATCTCTTCAGTCTGTAGAGTCACGAATGCCCGCCCAGTGGCTGGCCTCAGTCTCCTCAAATCATCAAACTCTCTTTAAAACTGCAAACAACAGTTTCAAGAGAAAGCTAAAGTGTTTAAATTGGCATAATAATTTGCTAGATGAAGCCAGAACTTAAAGGACCAGAGAACCACAAATGTTGCAGCCAGTCTGAATGGGATAAAAAAGACAATTAGCAAACCTTACTGGCACCAGTGAGAAACATTCATACCTCCATTCACAGAGGAGCTTAAACACACACACACACACACATCCTCCCTCCACATGACCTCTGACCTGTCCAGGTCATCCACTGGTGTCCCTGCACCTCCCTTTCCACAGTAGCAGCCGTAGTTCCCGTAGTCCAGCAACGGCCAGCTGTTGGGGATTATGCAGATGATCATGCGTCTCAGCTGCCACAGTGACCTGGAGTCTGGGTCCGTCACGACTGAGGAAACACCAGTGGGTGAAACTTTAAGATGAATTTCAAAACACATTGCATTGCAAGGTTGGCGAATTCTGGTCTGGTGACGGCGACAGGTGACTCTAAAAACAGCCTCATGCCTGCCTACACCTACTGCACCATCTTTGGGCTCTGGCTTGGTTTATGGGTCCACCTCCACCTGCCAAGTCGCCTCACAGCCCTGCCGGCTGACTCAGTTCCCCGGTTACCCCCGGCAACATCTCTTTAGCTAGCCAGAGGACGTGAGCTGGGTGAGCAAGTCCCAACACCGGCAGAGACTCCGAAAGAATGGTGGCCTACTCACCGACAGACAGGCTAACAGTCAACATCAGGAAATGGAGGGTTTTCATCTTGCCGCTCTGCGTGAAAGCAGCTTCAGGACCTGGAGACCATATATAGCCTCATCTAACCTTGAAAGGCGGAGATAAGCACCTGGGCTAGAAGTTTACCCTCAGACACCACGGTACACGCAAAGACACGTGCCCACACACATGTGCAGATGCATGGGTGTTCATGTTCACCCCGTAACATGACAGCATGGTAACACGCCACTCTCAGTTGAAGTCAACTGAACGCGCTGCGGGAAGCCTGTGAGAATCTCTCCAGCTGATTGGATCCCACAGCTCTGTGGGTGAGCCCATGTCCAGGGATGCTGTCAGCCATTCCAAGCACCTGTGCAGAGGGGGCTACAGTGAGTAAACTTCACACCCCCTCCCATGCTGGTGTTCCTAACCTTGGGTGTCCTTCTGGTGGAAAAACGTGATAAGGTGGAGATTACAAGGAGACACTTTGAGACTTTGAACATAAATAGACCTGCTTCATACAGGCAAATAAAATCAGCTTAAAGGCATATTCCTCATGTGGTAAGAGATCTGCCTAATAATTTAACAATGACTTATAGAAATACAGTCAGCTCAAGACCCATTGGTTAGAAAAATGAGCAAAAATGAAGCCAATTGTGTTTACGGCTAAAGAGTTTGACTTTGGTCTCACCGGACTGCAATACAATTCTAATTGTACTGCTACTGACACTTGGCAAAATTCAGAAGCTGAAGTATGAGGTTGTGCTCAGTAAGGTTTTGTTTCTGCAGCCCTTCCTGAGAGCTTGTTGCCATGGAGGTGCTGTCTAATGGTTGCTTTTGAATCTAGACGACCCCAAGATTCCATTAAAATGTGGTTAGTGGTATTTTCACCTGACCAGCTCTATTTTAATAGTGCCACACATTTTCAAGCCTGTCTTTTCCAGAACACATTTTGTACATAAGCACAGATGTACCTCTTGGATCATTAAGGGCGGCATGCCATTGGAGGGTCAGCAGCTCGGTGAGGGCATTGTGTGATGGTATGCATGGCTGGTCCATTTAACAAAGCTTTGCTAAGTCTACCACATGCCAGCAGGCAGGCAGAGTAAACAGGCATCATGAAAAGGGGCCAGTCTCGTAGCCAGCACCCGTCCCCACCCCATCCTCTCTTCCCTCTTATCTCCCTCTTTCTATTTTCTCTCCCCTATTTAAGAGCTGCTGCATGCAGGACTGGATCGTTCCTGTGCTCCACCATGACTCCTACACTGCTGCTCCTAGAGCTCCTCTTCGGTGAGGGCGGCTGAACCATGGCCATCACCTGCCGTTTGTTGCTATGGCAACCAACAGTGACCCCTATGTAACTTATCTCTACCTCTGCTCCACAGCCTATGGCGCCCTCAGCGCGGAACTACCCTTCGCCCTGTGGCAGTTTGGGACCATGATCCAGTGCTATCAACCAGGTGTCAACCCCTTCATCTACAATGACTACGGCTGCTGGTGTGGGCTTGGAGGCTCCGGGATCCCCAGAGATGCGGTGGACAGGTCATTCATCACCCCAGAAGCGTGAAGCTCTGTGCTCAGAAAACTCAGGAGTGGTGGGGTGAGGGGTGGAGTAGCAGTAAAACGATACACTGTTTTTACTACCATCAGTTATGGCAGACTCCACTAAATTCAAAGTGCTTTTTTTATAGATCAGAGGGGCTCAATCTTTTCAGACCAGCGACCATTTAGATGGGTGACAAAAAATTTTTGCAACCCCCCTTGCCATGTATCACAGAATAGACCCCCAGGGGTCGGCCGACCCCATTCCCTAAGCACTGTTATGGGAAACTCCAACAGTTAAGCTCCCTCACTTCTTCATCAGGTGCTGCGAAGCCCATGACCTCTGCTACAGGGCTGCCAAGAAGAACCCGGCATGTCGCCCCCTAGTGGACATGCCATACACCAAGCATTACGAGTACACCTGCACAGAGTCTCGGGTCAAATGCTCAGGTACGGGGGGGGGTCGTCCTAGTACGTGTGTACATGGAACTACACCTGGGACATCAGACCACATACATAACATTACATATACAATATTACACTGCTGATTGATTCCTGTCATGTTACGCCCTTGACCAGGGGTACATAAGCTACTTTACTAAACTATTTTTCAGCTGTAGTAGGTAAATGACATGCAGGATTTAAGAGTTTTAATGAAAGCACCTGACATATCGTCTGCTGTGAGTGTGTATATATACAGATAATCCAATGCAAAAGTCATGGCAAGACAAGCCCGAACCAAAACGCCTTGGTGTCTCGCGCAGCCGCCAACAATGCCTGCCAGGCCGCCGTGTGCGACTGCGACCAAACCGCCGCTCTCTGCTTCTCACAGCACCCATACGACCCACAGAACAAGAACGTGAACCAGGATGTCTACTGCAAATGAGGAGGCATCCACGACAACCCCCCCCCCTTAAAAAGCTTCTCTAGATTTAAATAATTTTACACAATTATATTAAGAAATTGAGCCAGAGTTCAGCACATGTGGTATTATGTAACAGAATTGTGAGATAACTTGATCTGGAATATTGCCAATAAAAGTTAAAAGTTCACTGTATGTGTGAACAGCAGTGTGGGGCAATATGTTTGAGTGCGAGAGCTGGATGGCTTGTGAACATGTGACCTCCACGTAAGCAGCTGGTCGACGTCCCACGGCTACACAACGCACACAAACTCATACACACACCTGGATGAGCCACTGGGACGACACACACAACCACAATAACCCTGAGGACAGATTTTATTTGATACCAACTAATCACAGAGTTAAAAAGACCAAAAAATGGAGGGGGGGGGGGGGGGGGGGGGTGAACAGAGAGACAACCATAAAAGAGGGGGGGGGGGGGTTCACTCAAAAAAAAAAAAAATTAAACATATATGT
>JAACJT020023528.1:0-22019 GCA_009936485.2 Gymnarchus niloticus | reverse complement strand
CACTTTGGTCTGAGTTCTCCGCTATGACCTGTCCGTCTTGGGTGGCCCTACACGGCTTAGCTCATAGTTTCACTGAAGTACGCAAGCCCCTTCGCCACGACAAGGCAGTGATCCATTAAAGGGGAATGAGAAATTACAGAAGCCCAGAAAAGCCAGTGCTCGTTACCCAGACTGCAGATACTGTAGCACTTCTCCTTTAAGCTGCTACTTATTTTCTGATTCTCAGCAGAACTAAAATCTTCTCTTGGGAGATTCTATGTCACACAGTGTATCATCTCCCTAAAAGAGCCACCACCTCCTCCAGCACTTAATCCATTTGAAGTGTCATGGGCTTTAAGTAAAGGTGCGCCACTAAACCTTCCTGCTGGGGAAATACATTATGTTTAATCTCAAAGAGCATGCAGCTCATCAGCATACAGCGAGTGTGGAGAAGAGGTGGCACACTTAGCTGCCTGGTGTTTGTGTGAGAAGTTCCTGGCCTTACACACACACACACACACACACACACACACACACACACACACACACACACACACACACACACACACACACACACACACGTGCACATGCTTTAATGTAATCCAGTACATATGGTACGTGTCTGTAAAGCACACAATGTCCTGTACTGCTGCAGTGATATAGTCCAAATGTCCTAAGTTACATTTTCCTCATTAACGTCAAATGACACCACTAGGTCGCTGTCGTGCAAACAGCTTTTAACGGGAAATGCGAGCAGGCCCGACAATCACATGGTGTTGCTTCATATTGTGGCTGGTCAAATTAACCTACACCCATGTCGGGGTAGCCACCGTGCCCTCATTATGACATTCAGACTGTTCTCACAGTGCCGAAATTCTAACACGCAACATGGCTCTTTGGTGAGCCAGAGGTTTCTAGGATTTCAATGCAACGACATTTCAGAAAGCATGCATTTCATTGAAGGCCACACTGGGCAAGGCCACTGGACACCAGCCCTTGAACTCAAAACGTATGGTATGATGGGAGTGCAGGAGGACCTAAGATTTATTTAGAAAACACTGTTGTTAACTGCAGTGTGTGCAGCTTGTCTCCGTGGTAACTGGCTGTCTCCATTTGGACCGCTATCCTTGGTAACTGTGCTTGCTTCCGGTTAGGCAGGTCCGCCTGACAAATGATGGTTCAGATTTTCCAGCCCTTTGAGACTCTGTGGGATGCAGTGTCAACAATAGAGGCAAGGCCCTACCCCTGGCAGCATGGGCCATATGAACCAGCAGCGCCCCCTGTGTGCCAGGTCTGCACCTGATACTGGTCATACTGGTCTGTCTTTAAACTCTGGTAGTTACAGCATAAAATATTTGAACAATGATTGCAATATTTATAGTCCCACCTACATTTCCTGCTTGGGAGGGTGAGTCTCTTCCAAACCGAAAGTCACATGACACAGACCTGCCCATCCCAACCGGGGGCTAGGGATGTTTTGCATGAATGGGTCCTTAAACAATAAATTCCTGAACTTAACACAGCTGTTGTGCCTTCAAATGAACAAAAAAGGTTAATCAAGTGAAAATTTATTCAGACATCCTACCTTATAACAGCGAGAGCCTGAAAATACTCGTCTCCAACTGGCTGGATGGCGCAGCAAGGCACACTGAAGAATACTATGCTATTAGCCTACTGTAGTAAGCCAAAAATGTTACCAGCAAACATGGAATTCTCCCAATGTTCCCAATGAACACCCCAGCATTATTAAAGCCGGCTGGATGACGGCAGGATATGAGCACAAACACACATGGGCAATGGTGGGTGTACAAGTGGAAGCCCCGCCGAGACAGATTTTGTTGTAGAAGAAACCAGCGGTGGGGGAAGGGGTGGGTGAATTAGAGGGAAGGGCGATGGGGACTGAGGCTCAGTGTGACTTGACAATTGACACCCCGAGGCTACTGGAGATGAAGGCCCATGTCCTCACTCCGTGTCAGCACTCTGACACAGGAATGAATGGTGGCAGGACATCAGTGAAGGAAACAAAAGATAAAGTGAAAATAAAAAAAAATAATAAAAAAAAAAATGGAGGAACGTGTTCACTGCTTTAGAGGAGTCAAAGATTGAGGTCAGTGGATCAGACTGTCGCAAGGTAGGGGGCTATTTTTCAATGACTACAGATACTGGGAGACTGGTAGCAGCCAGCAAGCTCAGCTGTGGCTCTGTGGGGATGCCTGAACATTGGTCCTGAAGTTTTGCCAGGTGACCATTGACCCGTGTGCTGCCATTGGTTTGATCCATGCATGCATGCATCCATCCATCCATCCATCCATGATTTACCACAAACTAGCTGATCTCTTACCACATACGTGAATCAAACAGTCAAAGCCACCAGTGGTTCCACGTAACTTACCCCTGTGCAGATGATGATCTGTCCTACCAAGGCTGCATCTGCAGTATCAAACTTGGTGTAGGTGGGTGACAAGGGCTAGGCAGGTAAACAGGTCACAGCAAGCAATGTAGATGTGAGCAGTCCATGAGTCATCAAATTGGCCATCATGAAACCAAAACAAGACAGTAATAATCAGGGCCCAACCGTTTTTCTTGTTTGATTTGAACTCCATCAGGAAAGGGGCAAATCAAGCCTATAACTCAGTCTCCGGGTTTAATGAGCATTTAGTTTGAACATTTATATTGATTAATCAGTTTTTTCTCTGGTTTTCAGTGCTGAATCTGAAAAACAAAAGCACTGCACATTAAAACCACTGTTGCATTTCTCCATAACCATGCTAAGGGTCTACATTGGCACACATGCACTTTAGTACTAAGTTTGATCAGTTTTTCTCTTATAACTTTGTAGTGTGATTTTTTTTGTACTTTAGTCTAGCTTACCTGTACCTTACTACATAAAATACTGTAATTCTGGCTGCTGGTGCTGCTGTACATGCCTGTGTGGTCCTCTGTGTTTGCCAGCAAGGCGCAAACATCTATTCTGACCATCCATGCTTTCTGTTCTGCCTCATGTCTGGATGGTGCAAGCCATGGGATCATACCTGATCCCAGATCTAAAAGGGACCTTTGGTGATTTCAGTGCGACAATATGGCATCGTAAGGTGTAAACTGGTGTTTGCAATCTGTAAAGCAAAAATTCGGCAAAATTCCTCATATTGTGCAATGGGCTATTTCACAACTCTTGGTCACACTTCTTTTTCTGATGGCACAACCAGAATGAAATTTCTGGTATCCTAAGTATTAATGTCAAAGCATGATCAGAGTAGAGTTGGTCGAATTAAAACAAGGTGAAATGTGTAATGTTATATAAAACATGACTCAGATGTGAAAATATCATCAGGCTGTTATATAACACAAGCAAAAGTGCTGTAGAGCATGTAGCGTATCTAGAAAACAGCTCTGTAGTGCAGCTAATTGTGTCTGGCACCTCTTGTTGTGTGAATAACCTTCCCGTTTCACCACGAACTTCACCTGAGCTACCAATACTTTCCCAAACTTTCCTGCATCTTACTTGTCCTTCAATGACCTTCAAGCTGAGGTAAGAGGCAGAATTGTGAGCTAATGCTGTTGGAAAGTTAACACTAATGAAATCATTCCAGCAGATGATCTAAAATGTTAACGTCGCAATGTGTTCTGAAATGATCTTGTGAGCTTTCATACGGGGGGAGGGGGGCTGCTCACCACCCCAGGCCTCACCAGAGGGTGCCCCCATAAAATAACACACCACAACGTGGGATAAGAACCCACACGTGGCAACCCTACACGAGGGAGACAATTCTCCAAGGGGCTCCCTGTACATAACCCTCATTACAGCAGGAACCGAAGGTCCGGTGTGACTGCATGTGATTGCCGGGAAGAAAGCTAGTGCAAACATGCAAATACTGGACTCTCGCTTGTTGGCTTCAGCCTCTTGGTGTTTCAGTTAGCCTCACTAACTGGGGCGTTCAGGTATCACCACAGGCTGCCCCAGGGACAGAACACAACTGTACTTTATAAATAGTTACATACCATTTCCTGGTAAAAATGTTTAGCAAAAACTTGAGCTTTATGTTATTAATCTTTCATTTCCAAAAATGCATTTTTTCAGCACCCTGAGTGATAAGGTACCTCAGAACTGGACTAATAGGTTGAACTGAACCCTAGTAGAACATCTTTTGACCAGCTTTGGCAAACACACTTCTCTGTATGTCTTTACGGAGAAGTGTGTGTGCTATACAGAACACATTAATACAAAGTGCTACTGTGAAAAAAATATAGAAATATAATCAAATTTAGCCAGTCACGTAGTAGAAACAAAGAAAGAAAGAAAGAAACAAACGGACTCATTTTTCCATCAGGTTTGGAGTATGAGTGAAGTCAGACAGTTACCCTGTGAGGTTAACCCTTCATGGTAAAGTTACACAGCCACACTGCAAGATCACCCCCCTCCCTGCCAAATGTTAAGTTACCTAAGCCTCTCTCACTCAGGCAGAATAACCCCCCAGGACAAAATGAGGTACCCACCATGCAAGTCAGACACCCCCGAAATAAACTGCCATTAAAATATATTAAAACCTTCAGAATAAAAATAAATATTTAAATTATACATTCCACCCTCCCTGCCCCCACACCACAAACCTTGATTTAACCTCCATGACCCCTAGAAAGCAGAATAGAATCATGACCCATGAAGGTCAGGTGTTTATTGGCTGAATGGTGAATCCTGGATTGCCCTTCCAGTATGGGAGCTGACGCATTAGCTGAAGGTATGACAAGAGATGCTGAGGGTCAAAGGTCAGAAGAAGCCGGCTGTTGTGAAAAGGCAACATCAAGAGGCAGCAGCAAGGGCAGAAAAAATGTAATCATATATTACCCTTAGCTAAAAGAAACAGTTCATTACCCTGATTATACTTAACTAAATTCACTTTGAGAAGCATGCCAGCAACAACTAGTCCTACCTTTGACGGGGAAAGAGGACTTCATATAGACAATGAAACTGATCACGTAGGACCTACCTCTCCTGAAAAAACTAGCTTAGAAGCTGAGGCCAAACAGCAGACAGCTAGGATTCTGTTTGTCACTTGATTACCATTGATTAGACCACAAGAGACATAACACTCTTTAAATAGAGAAAGGAGAAAAAATGAAAACAAAATAAAATCAAATGAACTACATTTGCCTGAAATTATATTCCCCTATGGGGAAATGAGGGAGTTGGACAGAATGCAGAAACTCTATGCTGTGCAGCTGGATCAGAGAGAACAGATGGAAATTTACATTGGTGTACATTTATTTATGTAGCAGGTGCATCCATTCAAAGCGACAACACAAGTGAGACAGGTGATGCATACCAAGCATGTGGCTGTTAAGTAGCCAACTTGTATATAAAATGCTGCTAAACTGAGCTTCCCACAAGTGACCAGTAAGAAATGCAAACTAGCATTGGATTAATAAAAATACAAAGTATTTTTAGAACATAACAGAACATAACATCAGAAGCAGCTAGTCAAATCGAAATGCCATGAGGACTGCGGTCCTAGTAGACAAGTGCCAAATACAAGGAGACAGCATGCAGGGATACCAAGAGATCAATACCAAGTAACAGTAAATGAAGACTGACTCTAGAGAGAGCTGGGGCACATTGTAGAAAGTAGGCTTAACAAATCCTATTGTAAAACCTGAATTCTGATTGGAGAAATTCAGTGAGATCTGAGGAATCGACAAATCCTGAAGTCTGGCTTTCAGTTTTCTCCACTCAGAATTCATGTTTAAATGAGTTAATTTAGTTATTGGTCTTGAGGTGTTTGAGGGTTGAGAGGGACTTGCTGACTGGAAGAGGATGGGTAGCTCACTCCACCATTGAAGGAACCACTCAAAGGAAAAATCTAGAGTTTCGCTCATTTTCACATGTTGGAAGGATCAACAGGTATTGTTGAAAAGGCCAAAACACAACATGTTGGTTTTGATAAGAGACTCTGAAATGGCTCGTATATAAACCCTGAGTCACAGTTGTTATTTTTGTTTACCTGGAAGCTGAGAAATTTCCAGATGAACTCATTCTCCCATTTAGCCTGGAACATTTTCTGTATGAGTATTGTAAGAGAGAAAGGGTCATCTGAAACTAAAGAAATCAATGACATCTTATTGACTTACCAGTTCAGCTGGACCCTGTCTACACCCCAGTCACTCATTATCCTAGCCAACTCCTATCCTTCATCGTACCAAAAAGTTCAGGAGAATATAGCACAGGCTGAGCAATGGAACAACAGGGTGATGAAATTGAAGCACATAAGGTTGTTGTTTTATGTCTAGGGTGAAGCATTTAGCAAATACTTCATGCAAAACAACCAGCTGTGTCCATCAACAAAAAAAAAACAAAAAAAAACCCCAAGACCGCCATATAATTTATCATGGATGGTTATGGTGTTCTTTTACTATTTGTCTAGAAGACTTTGCAGTGTGTTGGTTTTGTCTTTTTTTACACCCTCTATTATAGAACAATTCTATCTGATATATTAATTACCTTACTAATATGAATTTGCCCAGAGAGAAATGGTTCTTTTTGAAATTTGCAGTTTTTATTTTATAATTTGGCTGCTATTCCTAGGTTATATAGGATTTTTTTTTTCAAATTGATTTAAATGTGACATCAGGAATAATTAATGTTTGAAAAAGCTGAATTCTTAGCATATTCAAACAAAAGATGAAAAAGTCACACCTGTTCAAGATCAGTCTATTGGACACGGTACTTCGAGTTACGTTAGAAACTTAGCCTGTCTCAGTCCTCCAGGTACATAATACAGAGTCTACAATTCTCTTCATTAATAATGCATATTTCTTTAAAAGTCACCACCATCACTTTTAAGGCTTGGGTATTCTGACAGTTCTTGTTTCTATATTGTTAAACGGGTGTGTTTTCTCTGAGCAGAGGGAAGGAGTTGCCAGCAAATGGACTTCTGTGTGGGATATTAGGAGACCTGGTCATTGTAAGGCTAGGAAGATGCGTCTCTGTTCTATTTTCTGAAGGATGGATATACTGTAGAGCAAGAAAACTGCAGTACAATTTTAGAGATTTGGGATGTAAGAAATTGTATGTGTGATCTACAGTGTGAGAGTCACATGGGTATGGAAGCCAGCGCTTCGAGGGACAGTCACCCAGTCACTCAGATGACAGGGTCAGGCAAGAAGGAAAGCCAAGCTTCAGTCACAATGCAGGTGATGGGATGGAGGTGTAACAGCTGTGCTGCTGTGGCCAGCAGCACAAGGATGTAAGTGACATGGTAATAACAAAAAGTTATTGTGTGGCGGGTGTCAGACAGCACAGATATGTTAATACGCACAGAAGAGTGGCCTTAGATTTAGAGTACAAATTGGGTCATCACACAAAAAAATTCGGCATAATCTTTGTGAGAAAAGTGGAAAAATCTGCATGAAAAGGCATCATTCAAATTTCAGGATCCTATCACAAAGCTTGCAAAAATACAGAAATGCTCTTCTCAAACTACATGTTATTTTTCTTTCCTTATACTTTTAATGAGTGGTTGCTGGCTTAAAAAAAAAAAAAAATCAGTCCCGTTGTATTAACTCAGTCATTTCCCCCTTTGAACTTCAGTGCCTCGTTCGTTTGAAACTTGGTGTTGCGGCAGTAGTAGACCGAATTAACATTTGAGAGAGCAGCTGTTGCTTAAACATACACTGGCGATTCTAAGATGCATCTCCTTGTCTATATACTGAAGAAATGGGGCATGGACACCAGCCCACCAGAAGAAGTACAGACAGTCAGTTATCAGACCAGAAGCAATAGAGCTTCAGCCACAAAACACCAAGAAACACACACAGGCTTTCTCCACAAGAACGTTTCAGCAGCAGGTCTGAGCCCCAGGCTTCTGGGTCAGCACGCTGCAATCCATCACAGACGGTTCACAGCTCAAGTGTGGCTGAGAAAGTTAAAACCCACTTTGGGGTGAATTTATTACTGTGTGCCGTGGTGGGTGTGAAGAAGTAAAATGGTTTGCAGTCTAATTTAGGTGGTCACCTTCACTGCAGGATTTGACACTGAGAATGTATAGCAACTATAAACAGGATTAAAAGCACAGAAATCCAAGTAGCTGTTACCAAGATAAGTGGGTGGAAGATGGATGGAAAAGGCAAGATGTTTCAACAGAATGTGAGCTGATTTGTTTTTCCAGTTTTGTTTTCCATCCATAAATTCATCATCTAACCACTTATCCTGTGTAGGGTCGGGTGGGGGTGGGGCTGGGGGTTGGCCTGGACCATATCCCAGGTAACAGGGCAGAAAACTGGGGTCCACCTTGGATGTGACAAATTTTCTTTTCCTTCTTTGATTGTTGGCTAGAAGATAAATTAAATCGTTTTGATGCTAAACTGGGTTATCTGTTTCACTTTGTCTAACCCCATGGCATTTTTTCCCCTCACAGATTTGTGCGGCTTATAAATCATGGCCCAGCAGCCTCTTCACATCCCATAAAAGTGACGTCAAACCCAAGCTGAACCAGGCCAACCTGTAGCCAAGCCACCTGATTGCTGTGAGGCCTGCTAGATGGATGTCAGTACGGAGGAGGTAACGCCACTAGCAGCTATGAGTCCATATGGAGTGAAGAGAGCTGGAAGAGGCTGAGCTGGCCAAGTGGTGTGTGTCCCTCGTCTTTGGACATCTCCACCCAGGGCTAGTTTCATAATGACTATGTCACTATGATATTCATTTTCATTGCTGTCTGATTTTACAGCTGAGTTTGTAGGGTGATCTTAAGTGCCATGAAAGGCACCATTAAATATTAATTAATTAATTATTATTATTGATGATTCGGCAGAAAATCTTACAAGATATGTATTCTTGGGCTATGACATTGGGCTGTGGGATCCATCAGGTTTTTGTTAGTAATAGGTTCACATGACACCCTGAGAATGGGTGGTAAAACACTGGGTTAAATCTCTCCTACATCACACGTGCTTATGGAATGTTATGGAGTGGGACCACAGAGGGACAGGTTCAAATGGACTTTCAGAAATCACTGAGGGACTTGAACAAACCACCTTGCAAAAAACATTAATTTAGACCTACTTTAAATAGGATGTTGTATTAATAAACTCATTACATACAGAGTTTGTAATGCTCTGTTGCTACATACCTAATATGACCTGTTAAACTCATTAATTGTTGAAAGTATGGTGTTAATTAGCTCCCCATATTGTTGTGTTCCATTTTGTTCTATAATTCATCAGGATTGTGTTGGCTAAAGATGAAGTTTGAACAGGCTCTTATAATGATTTCTGAGAGCAGCTGTAATGTCTTGTCCTTGTGATGTTTTTCATGAGTGAAGCCTTAAAAAACAGCTAACATCTGCACTTGAACGCTGTGTAACACATGCATTACCATGGCCCTTGACCAAAGCGATGGACAGTTTTCCACTAATAACTTGCTTTAATTACAGAGCTTCAATTAGCCCTCAACAACATGTGAGACAAGATGTTTCTCCAAAGCTTCAGCCACTCCTGGAATTCTTCCAGAACGGCACAGCACATTGCCTTAGTAATTAACCGTCTGTTTATCCCAGAAGCTTCTGCCTGGCTTTGGTGTTAAGAGCGTTCTGCTGGAAGGTTTTCCGTTAAAATTCTAGCGCCGTCTGACCCGATGTGTCTCTGTCGTCAGCGGCACGTGGGCCAGAGCTCGGTATCACTTGACCTTCGGGCCGACAGTGAGGCTAGTCTTTGGGTCTTTTTGAAAACAGTTTCAAGCATGTCATGAGGGACATGCAGCAATGAAGGCTTTCTGTCAGGGTGATGCCTGTAATGAAACTGATGATCTGATTCTTCAGTTTTAAAAGATTCAATCTGAAATATTGAAATATATAGAATTAGACAATTCATATAAATTGGAGAAGAAAAAAAAAAAAAAAAAAAAACTTTAATACAAATATTGTGGTGGCTCAGAGGACACAACGTCACCCAATGCCGGCGTTAACATCAGAGCCTGCGGCCACTTTACCTGCCGACTGTATGCCTATACCAGTGTGTGAAAAATGTGGAAGCGGACGCGGTTAGAACCCATCGATTACTGCCATCCCCAGGAGCCTGAAAGGAAAAAGACTGAAGCAGTGTAAAACAGCTGCTGGGTTTTCCTGGCGCAAATTAGTTCGCGCCACAGATGTGGATGAACCTGTTGGAGATTGCTGCTCATTTCAGGGAGTGACCATCTCTTCCCGCTCACCACTGCACGCATCCAAGTGAGCCGTGATGCCCAAAGTTTGCCGGGACTGCCTTAAGTGGCCGTACAAGTGAGTCAGCACTGGAGCGCCCCCTACTGCTTTACACTGCTGGCAGGTCCTTTCACCACCTTTTGCATTGTAATAGATTCATCTTGAAGCTGCCTTCATTGTAATAAGAGCATATTTTGACCAAAATACCCATGCTGCACAGGTGAAGCATACCACTTACCTATCCCTGGACATTCAGGGCAAGCTTTGGGTTGTCTCACCTCTGGTGGTGAGGACAGAGTTCCCATGGTGTTGTGCTAACATCTCAGGGTCTGCTAGCCCTCTGTTTAGAATCCAGCTTTGTCTACTAGCAGCCCTCTGACTATTCTCTTACTCTCCATCTAGTCAGGAGGGCACCTGACAGTGCCAACAACGGCCTCATCCACACTGCATGTGGCTCCCACAGGACACAGCACACTGAGGAGTGGATGGCTGACATTGTGAACAGGTGGCTAAGAGCCTCCTGTTGTCTTATTGAATCAGCCTCCTCTAAAGCGGGTTATGGTTCCTCGGATGCCGGCAGCACAGTCCCCGGCATCTCTAACCCCCCCCAGAGTCTGCCAGAGTGAGGGAGGAGGTTCACCATCCTTCATGAACTCCACATCATGAATCTATATGGATCATATGGTCAACATGCACATAGGTAGGAGGCAAACAAAAACTGGACACGTACAGACAGACTTGATATACTGCCTTTAGCCGGGATTCTATAATTCTGTAATTACCTAAACCTCATTACTCACGGTTAATCACAGCTGTTGATTGATGAAAACAGTAAGTCAGAAAAAATAAATAAATCACACACACACCCAAAACTGGGATTTAAAACATTGAGCCAAAAACAAGGTTTTCCTGAATCTGAACAAAACAGAGGGGTGTCTAGCATTGCCATGGGCTACATCAAATGTAACGGTTCCTCATGAGGACCAACCGGGTCACAGACCTAGATCTGAGTGACTGACTGACTTGGTAGCTTTAGATCTCCTTTTAATGATGCACTGCCTCGCTGCACAGACGCACGCAGTAAATCATTTAGATGACTTGCGTGGGCTGACTGTCAGATAAACCATAGCTGGCTGAGAATCAGGCTGGAAGAGGCAGTCTGGGTAAACCCAGAATGCGATCGTCTATCTTACTCCTTCCTTAATTTCATGTTGCAGGTAAATAAACCAGACCAGAAACAAAAACGTGAACTCATCCAAATACACTGTCCTCTCTGTCTTCAGGGATATTCGATGTCATGACCTTATAGAAGAAAAGAAAAATCAAGCACTATAAGGGGACAAGAAACCCATGGAACTCATGGACCTGGGTCTGACATTGTCTGCCCCTACAGGACCACAGGCAACATGGAGCCAGACTAATTCACCTAATATGCTCATCCCATCTTATAAAGAGCTGACAGGTGGAGGCTCCAAGGCAGTGGTGTGGTGGGACAAGAAGACCAAAGATCCGCTGGAATATGCATCCGCTAAAGAGAGTATCCTATTACTTCTCCTGAGCCTTCTCCTTAACTGCAGTGACACTGAGAGCAGGAGACAGCCTTCACTTCAGAGGAGGGGGGCAGGACCACAATCCCCCAGGGACCAAGTCAGTGGTTTAAGTTCAGCTTTTAATTAGTCACTGACAGAATACATTGATAAAAGGCTCTGCCTTAGATTCCCAGAGACTATTAACAGCATTTATTATCTGGACGTTTTAATCAAAAATCTTCTGGAAATAGCATATAAACAACTGGACAACACTTGGCTGGACTATTCAATGTAAGCATTTTTTCATATTCATCGCTTGCAAATGTTTTACACGTTGAAGGAAAATTGGGCTAATAATTAAGGAATTTCAAGCCCACCTGAATAACTATCGGTTTTGCTTACAGATAAAGTGCTTTTCATTCTTCAGTCAATGACCAGCTCTAGAAACGGGTAAATCTGGTAAAATATCTACTACAAATGTTACTTTGGATAGAGGAGCCAGTCAACGACCTGAATGCCGAAGGCTTGGAGCAAGAGATAGACAAGCATAAATAAGGTAGACAATGCTAACGTTTTCACAGGAAGAACATTCTCACTTCATTTAGTATAAATTATCCTTAAGAATACAAAAATATCATTTTAAGGTAGAGATGTGCAAGGAGACATACAGATACGACATACTAATGAAGCAGTTTAATAAAAAGCTCATTATCTCCCATTCAGCTTAAAATTAGTCTATGGAGTGTACATACCTGGCATATAGGTAGTAGGAGATAATGTAGCATCTGTCCAAGCATCAATAAAGTGTCTCAGCAAGAATTGGCAACAGCAGAGAGAAAAAAAAAAAAAGAAAAAAAGCAATGACCAAAAAGGTCATTCTCCCTATTAGGCCAAGCCGTCATCACTGTTATCATTCTTTCATCTTAATCTGCTTTGGAAAACTGTTTAAATTAACATTAAGTTGTGAAGAAATTTTGTATTTTCTCCCATGAATATGATGAACACAGTTACAGGGATGTGTCAGCTGTGAATTCTCGGGTGCATAATGAACACCAATTCAAAGAACAGGGAAAGTGTGGAGAACCTCTTTCCACATCTGGAATTAACTGACGAGATTAAAATGAAGAGCTTGTTCAATCAGACATGCAGATTTTTTGGTGTCTGGATATGTGGAATTTCAGATGAGAAGCTGAAGAGACGGGGGGGGGGGGGGGGGGGGATTTTTGTCGGCGGGGAGCTGGGGGGGATTAAATGAAGACTGCACTTTGAGACCTCAAAGTGGTCTGCTATTTAATGAGAGAGGAGGACGGGTGTATGCATGACACACCTTGAGACGACAAAAAAAAGTAGTGGAGTGAATTAACAGGTTAGGTAAACCTGATGCTTGTCATTCCAGATACACTTCTGCAGGTCACAGCAAGAAGGAAAAAATACCTGCAATGAGAGCTCTGGAGAACGAGCTTCATGAAGGGCTTGCCAGGGAACATGAAAGCTGAGGAAGACCAGTATACTCTGGCTATGAATCTCCATGAGCATTTTACCGTGGCCAGCTGGAACCACGGTCTTGAAATGGCAGATGACAATGCTGGGGGTGGAGGAAGTGACCAAGAACAGTGTCCATAATGAAGGTGAAGGCAATGTCCATTCAGTGCTGTGTGATGCTAACTGCTGGGACACTAGGTGGTCTTCTAGGAAGGGGGTGCAAATATTGACGCCCCCCCCCCCCCCCCCCAAAGAGGAAGGCAGCTCCCCAGTTAAACTAAGGGTAAAGATCCCATGACAGCTGAGACTAGACTAAAGGGGCAGAGCTCTGCCACAACAGCCATTGCTGCACCTACCCTCCCAGTGTGCTTGTCAGTCTTCATGTGACACTCCCAAGCCTGCCTGATGATACCTCTGATAGCAGAAGACTGGCAGTAGAGCCTATGGCAGATGCCACATGCCATGAGGAAAACCCTTATTTCACAACACAGACAGTATCCTAGGAATGAAGTAGCTCCTGTCTGAAAACACTTTTCAGGGCTAAGATAGCTGCCATTTTTCTATATCCAGAGACAATCGCTTCTATTTTGTATTAGAATATGACAACCCATAATTATTTGAACAAATGATTGCCCGCATCTGCTGACAGGTGTTGTCCCATATCATCCAATCAGAGCACAGACAGTAATCTTACTACCCTCATAGTAATTTATAATCTTTAGTCATAGATTATATTACTTGGCTAACTGAATTGAACAAGTTTTACAATTATCCATTGAATGATGAAAGATATTGTACCAAATGATAAATGGATCATTTATGTATTGTAGTTCATCCATCCATTTTCTCAATCTAATCATCTAATGCATGATCACGATGAACCTGGAGTCTAAACAGAGAGCATTAAGCAGGGGACATAGGAAATTTACTGGTATGCTATCACACACACACACACACACACACACACACACACACACACACACACACACACACACACACACACACACACACAAACTTAGAGTCCTCAATCCGCCAAAACTGCACACCACAAGGAAACCAACATGGAAACACTGAGAAATATGGAAGCAGCATCACCCATACCCTACAGCACCAAACGTATCAGCTAGTATTAGCTGACTAGTTACCTGTGAGAAAAGTACAATCTGCTTCAGAGACACCGCCTGGCAGAAATGAGGTTAGAGCAATCTGATAAAGCAGCACTGGCTGCCTTAAAATCATCAGGCAGAATTATTCACTCCGGGCAAAAAAAAATAATGATACTGAAATATGACAAATACTCAGAACAGATGCAATCCCTGCAATGTTATAAATTATTCAACATCTTAACATACTGATTTGTACAAACCCTGGGAGACAGGGAAAATCAATATAAAATATTAATCACTCCCCTTTCTGACGTGCCATAGACAAAGCGGTCTGCCGTGTTTGTGCAGTTCAGTGCATGGGAAGTAAAAGTACAGTTTTATCAATCAATAGCAAACAACCAAAAGTGTAAACAAGCTGACCTCTCAGGATATGAGAGAGGAAAATGCCCAGTAGCCCATTTACAGAACAATGGTCATTTTCCATTGTGCCTTTCATCCTTCTTTCCCCTCCATAGTGGACTGGCATCTGAAAAAAATAAAATAAAAATGGCCATTGACAGATGAATGATTATTAACCAATCCACCTGTCAACTTCACAGGAACAGGTGCCGTTACTTCCCTTTGTGTGATAATGAGGGTGTGATTTTCTCTGTCTCCCCGGATAGACATCACCATTTCCACATAAAAGCTTGCTTTTTCTTTTTTAAAGTACCATATCCATCATCCACATTCTACTACCACCCCTACTTTTATCCAAATCTCATATAAAAACCACTATGTGAAGCAAAAAAGCCAAAGGTTATTCTCTAGAGCTGGACAACCACAAGACACACTTCTCCCATTATCTATAAAATGTCAGTATAACAAGTTTCTCTACAGTGAAAGACTTGGTCCCACCTGGAACACAGGCTCTGTAAAGAACTCTCCTCAATTGATTCCAGGCATCACAAAATGAGGTCGCTCCAGCTACAGCGATTTTGGATGGTTGACATTATTAGCTGATATTCCCTGGGCTTATTTGTTTCAGGACATCTTTCTTTGGAGTTTCCTTGGCAACTCATTAACGTGTGTGGGATTACAGAAAGCTGAAATGTAGCATACAGGTAACCTTCCCCTCTGAACTACTTCTCCACTCCAAATTTCACCTAAGGCTAATCATGTAACAGGAGAAAAGTTATACACCTATTCCACCCAGCTATATACTGTGGAAGCAGACAGAATGTGGCAGGGGCATTTTACAGCCCGAAGGGCATCAATCAGAACAGAAGGAGTCCCAAAACGTGCCATCTTCTCTTAGCAACCAGCTTGACTACCTAACTTCCACAGCAGAAAGTTTAGCAAAAAATAGCACACCTGTCTCACAGCAAATACTTCTGAGAAATATATAGCCAAAATGAAAATTACTCAGGACAAAGTTTTCCATGGTTTAGACCTTGCAAGTATATCTTCTACAAATTTTACAGGCATGGACTGAGAATATCAGGTATAAAAAGTAGCCTGGATGAAGAAGGGTATAACTGGTGCACATCTTTTCAAGAACTGATTGTTTAATGACTGTCAAGACTTAAATGTTAGCAGGTATGGCTTAAAATGTAAAACAAGCATAGTGATATGTTTTTTTTTTACGTAAATCCACAAGAGATTCTGGCCCAAAGTGAACTGGGAACATTTACATTAAGGCTCTACTCAGTAGGGTACTGGGAGCGATGTTTAATAGTGGAAATTCCTCACACTAAAGAATGCAGATGGAGCTCATGGCACGTAGCTGTGACATTTTCTTTGATGCCATTTGTTGATGGCACGACAAAAGGTACTGAGGATGGACACTTAGGTTCAAAATAGGACCTGCAGAGGCCTTCATGTACGCTGGAAGGCATGCAGTGATAGATGGGTCAGAGGAACATCCAAGGGCATGGAGCTGCATCTCATATGAAATTTAGCAAGATTACTCAATTCCTCAGGGTTTCTCCCTAGACATGAAAGGAATGGTCAAGACTTCCTGATAACCATGCAGGGATTAATGCAATACCTACAGAGACCTGTCCAGCAAAATCCCACATGACGCAAGTTGTCCTTTTTTAAAATAAAGAACTGTAATTAAACACCCCTGTTAGTCCAACTTCGTTAGTATTCCCTGAACTATCACATCATTCTGGAGGTTATAAAGTGATTTTTCCCCCATTTAGTCATATAGCCTTAGGGGGAATACGATTTACAAACACACTAGAAGCTGAAACAACAGACAAAATAAGTCATTAGTTTGTCAAATTTGGATGTGCAATGTGAAGTTAAATGGAAACATTTTTTACGGTGTTTCATCTGTACTGAACTGATACAACAGAAGTTGAAAGAGGCTTCTTTGGGGCACATTTATCAGGTCCACCTTCAGTCATGCTCAAAGGCTGCCTGATACAAACATTGGTTAACAAACATTAAGATAGAGTGGTTGGCGTCTTGACTGCATGGTGAGATACTGTGAGCTGTGCAATTATATTTATAAACAGCGGCATCGTGTTTGTTAGTCATTCCCATATCCCTGGATCTGGTGTTTATTGTTGTATAGGTAGATTGCATAAATTCTGCACAGCAATGGGGGTTTCCCACAAATTGTTTCTCCAGTATGAGTCTCCAGGCAGAGACGTCACTCCCTATAAATTACATTTGTCCAAAGCAAAATTGTGCTTTGAGTAACAGCCATGCACAAGAGTGGCAGTCAGGCTGATGTTGACCACTGAAGACCACCAGACCCTTGGAATGGACACATGCATTTGACAGTTACACAATGTGGTCTTTTTTTGTCCATCTTTTAAAAGTATCTAAGGACAAAGCTTCAGGACAGTCCCCAAGTGCAATCCCTGACCAGGAGTCGATTGAGAGTCAGTGTAAAACTAGGTAACGAGGTCACTCAAACCAATGGAAACACAGTTGAGAGTTCTTCAGCTAGCAGGTCTGTGGTAAAAGCTCGAAACCTGTTCCTAGCAGAGCACACAAATTTATGAGACAACATTAGAACGTTATCACTACCAAACCTGGTGCTGCTAGACAAAAGCAGGCCATTTAAACATTCATGGACTGCTCCCAAGAAGCTTGTCTTGAGACAAATTCACAAACCTGCAGAAGAAAATCTCTATCATGAAAATGGCTGGTACTTTATCTGCCTCCTGTCTGAAGTTTAGTTATCTATATACAGGGTTACAGTTTTAAATAAGTATCGTGTAATCGCCTTCCAACTGTTATCTATCAAGAACAGTTGCAGTATACAGCCAGTCCGTGTGACCATTCTAATTAGTGCATGCTGGAACTTCCATCTGCACAAACCACAATCTTCAGAACTAATTTTATTGGTGCTGTCCAAACCACCTGGACGGGGTGCCACTCATTAACCCTCTTTTTTGACAAAAAAAAAAAAAAAAAAAAAAAAAACATGCAGAAGATTATTACAGTCTATGTGATGGAGTCCATAAAATATAAGGCTGGTACTATGGCAAAGCAACACTCTGAAGTTTAGGAAATTAATGCACTTATGAGCAGAAACAAGAGGTGTAAGGCGTCGTGCATGTCGTATCCGTGAGACTCACAGCTTTTAGTATTTACAGCTATTTCACCACCGTGGTTTTTGAAGGCACCCCCTCCCCTCTTACCACCTCTGCTTGCACAAATGTCAAATTGTCTTTGTGTTGGCTATGTATTACTGCAGAGAGGACAGCACATGAAGCTGATTGCAGTGATTTTCAATATTATGAAGACATCACAGAACACAACTTCGTGAACATAACTGCTTTTTCCTAACATTTTACAAAGACATTCTGAAGAAGAAACTGAAGAAATAAAAAGCTTTTGTGATCTCCCAAAACTGCCTGTCCAGTCAATGCTTTAAGCACTATTCCAGTCAGAGATGTAGCTCCAAAGGATAAATCTGCCCAGATGCAGTCGGAACTCTGCCATGACCCCGAGATAATTCGCAAGGCTGTGGACTGGTGTGAACAAGAGGACAATTCATTTTTTGGATATTGTAGTATTTCTATACTTTGTGCTCTATCCTGAGGAATTCTTGAGCATTCACATATCTCATTTTGCTCTCCTCGGGTGAGATCAAGGAGTTGGATCAAGGTCAGATTTTTAATTGGTGCCCCAAAGCAATTTTAGAGTTAAAGAACTTGAAGAGCCCAATATCAACATGATTAAACTGCTGGTCACAGGATTCAAACCTGTGATCTTTCAGATATTTCTGACCCATACAGCAACGCATCAACACTTCTCAATCTCATCAACATAACTACGGTTGTAACTAGTGTTTCAACTCAGTCCTAAAACAGTCCTACTTTTCCAGTTGTCACACTGCATGCTGGGTAGGCATGCTACAAGATAATAAGACTCTCTGAAGAAAACAGAGTGCGCATGTAGATTTTTTCATGCAAACCAAGAACAGTAAAAGAAGGGGGACAATGAATTGGCCCTGAGGTGCAGAGCCCCACAGTAACACAGAACTGTACAGTGTTATGGTAGCTGAAACTGGTCATCTCAAATGTGTGTATCCATTTCAGCTGGTTAATGGTGCCTCTGAACACAGAACATTATGTCCCTGCAAAATGATAGCATCTCCATTTTGCTTCGTTTTAATGAGTAAGATTATAGTGGTTACACTATATTATGCATTTTAATGATGCATTATTCTGATTTTCCTTTGTATTTCTATGGATTTATTTGAAGGCAAAATAGGCCATCATTTCATTCTCTGAAACACCAACCAAAAATATATTAACCCAAAGTGTGAAATGAGCATGAAAGCAGAGACTATGTATGAGGAAAGTAGAGGCAGAACAAACAACCCCACCCTCCCATGAAGACACACATCCAAAGACACAACCCTTTCCATACAGAAAAATACAATTCGATTGTATATGCCCCCCTCCAAAAATGTCAATGCGGCTGAATTTGTGCGATTGGGGGGGGGGGGGGGGGGGCCGCCAGCTAAAAAATGCTATGCCCCTCCCAAGCAATGTCTGCCGTTTTCACAGTAATTACATACTGATTTACAGGTTGTGTTTACTAAAAACTGTTCTTAAATAGTAATTCATTTTTAAATAAGCAGCTATGATGCTAAATCCACATCTGGGCTGTCAAAGTTTGACATGTGTATGGCATCTATTATAGGGGATGCGCCATTATGTGCTTGTGCCCAAGCAGTCAGGAGACGCTGAATTGGTACATGAAAACACTGCAAAACAATCACCTAAAGGCACTCCACTGCTGAATGACAGATGCAAATAACCACGCATTATCAAAAGTTAAAATGCCCAAACTATGTAATGCTTTGATCGTCGTAAAATAAGCAATTCTCTTTTTCATTCGTAGTGGTTGCAGAACTTGTGGGATTAGCATAACCTTTACATGTAGAAACCAAAAGGAAAATCAATAAATCCTACATAACATTTTCACACTTACTGCTTTTTCACATGAAAACATGGCTTGGTGATATGAATTGTTGGCGTGTGTGGTCATTTAACTGGTTTACCTGCATTTCCCTGCTTTACAATAAGTGTCATCTTTTCCTGATTTATCCAGAATGTTGCGTACGCAAGCCCCCAAGCTGCTGTAAATATGAGCAAGTTCTCACAAGATGTTTTCTTTTATAAATATCATTTCATGTGGAAAGTTGCTTACATACTTTTTTTTTTGTGCGTGCACAAGCTTTACAAATGAGACCCCTGAGGAGGGTTCGCATGCTTCAACAATGTAGAGCTACATCTCCTACTGAGATCTGCCTTGGCAAACAGGTCTGTGGGGATAATCCAGACAATTTTTGATCCAACAAAGACCCCCTATGAAAGGTACCAAAAAAAGGACTATTCTCCCTGCAATATGATTATCTGAGAGGGGCTTTGGTGTAGTGTTCAATGACAAACAACTAGTGGATGGGCCACCCATGTCACCTGACTGGGCTCAGCCCAGAGTAGATATGCGGAGCCAGCTTGTGGATACACCACCTAAAGGCTGAAGGTGGGGGTAGACTGCAAAACCATTTGCGTGGCAAGCATGAGTAGGAAGTGCCCAGATGGATTATACCTTAGAAACGGGCACAGATTTTGGCCACTCAGTGTAAAACCTCTCGATCAGGGGTGGAGTCTATCTTGTTCCCCATAGTCTACCCTGTTCCTCTTAGTGAAAGTCCTCAGGCAAGAATTGGGACACTCACAAGTCTCTGACTGAAGGCTGTGCAGATGACGTTTTTCCCAGTGGACAAGAGCGTTGCCTTTATGTGACTTAGGTGCAGAGAGAAGAACTCTTATTTGAGAGTGTACACTCAGCAGCAGCTCAGCATACCCCCATTTCTTGGAAAATGTGGGCGAGGTGCTTGAGAGGATGTTGCCTGCGGCTTCTGTTGTCCTAAATAGGAAGCTTCAAACTAGACATGGGGAACAAAGGAGATTTTTGGAGTATAATATGAAATATGGCCTCCCAGATCTAAATGTGTATGGTGAATTATTGGATTTCTGTGCAAGCTATGGACTATCCATAAACACTGAAACTGAATGGAAGGATGTTTATAAGTGTACAGGCTTTGTAAACTGCCCTAAGGCAAAGGTCAATGATGGACTTTGCGGTTACTTAATGTGACTGGAGGTCATGTGATTTGGACAATCGGGTGGTGAGAGGGGCATAACAACCTATTGGTTACTACTTGGTGGACCTGTGATGTCATGGTTACTGTATCAATGGGATGTGATAACAGCTGCACCCGATGCAAAGTGGAACGTCTACAAGAGACAGGATTCTGCCCTTCGCCAGGCTGAAAGGCATGACTTGGAAAGGTTTTGTGTCTTTAAAACTGACTCTTATTGTAAGAGGCGGCAAACACTACTGGATATAAATAAAATATGTAGTCAGAGCAGATTAGTTGCAAGGATATTTTTTTTCAAGACATTCCTCAGAAGACCTGTTGTGAAAGTATGTAATCACCTCCTGGAAAGTCCACCAGCTCCTTTCTGTCGAAAGCCAAAGCAACTACAGAGAGACTTAAATCCAGAAGTCCTAGTAAATCAAAAATTCTGCTTTTCACTATGGGCATGGAAAAACAGCAGCGGAGTCTTAGGGCTGTTCAAAGCCATGAGCAATTAAAGCTCATTTTACATTTTATACATGCTTTTCTTGTGGCTGTTTTTCCTCAGCGTCTGGCTCATTTGAAATTCTCGGGGCTATGTCTGAAATGTCACCACTGATACGATCACAGGCAAATTGGACTAACACGTCGTAGACAGAAACATTAGACCTGCACATTTTCCATAGAAATACAAGCAATGTAATACTAACAAGGTCAAAGCTTACAGAAAACTCATAAAAGCCAAATAAAGATTTATATATGGACTTTATGGAGTTACTATATAAAAATTTGTATTCAGTGAATTTTGCAGTAGAATGTCAAAAGCAAAAAAAAAGCTGTCGTGACCGCATTCGGCAACCAGTGAAGTCTTTTCCGAGTAGTTCTGTGGAAGAATTCTGCATATCAAATGATATGGGTGCATTTCTTTGACTAGCAGAGTAGCTGTCCAAGACTTATCCCAGGGGATGCCTAACTCCAGAGCAGAGCTGTTCAGTTTTACAAGCTGTTCAGGTAAAACTGCGATGCTTGCAGATCCTGCCCCCCCACATCTGTCACCGTGAGCCACCGAGCCTGCTCTGATTACTGGACTGCAACCTGCAAGACCGTGCTGTCCCCCAGACGGATACAAGACTTG
>JAACJT020023527.1:0-22021 GCA_009936485.2 Gymnarchus niloticus | reverse complement strand
TAACGGTTGGGCTCGCAAACAAAACCCCCGACTGCTGTAGAGATACTGATTGACTGTGTGCTCTGACCCAAAACTTGCTCTCATTTGTGTGTATACGTACGATATACAGTACACTCATGCATGATTCACACATAAATGGAATGAATAAAGTACCTCTATTCTAAAACAAGGCCAAAGGTCATTGCTCATTTACACGCAGTACTTTAGTGGATTATAGCTAGAAATGATATGTGAACCTTTGGGGCTAACAGATGATATCACTCACTGGTTCTGGCACGTCATTATGATTACACACTGGGGGAGCAATATAAAGTGACAGGGAGCCTTTGGGCAGCAGAGTCTTACACAAATGAAATACATTGAGAGGAATGAAAAGCTCAGCTTCAATTAAACCGATTGGCACTCACGTACTGTGGGTGTAATCCTTAAGTGCATAAAATTGAGTGATTTTCTTCATGGGAAAGGGCATTACATGGCCTGTTTTATCATGTTCACAATACTTTACAATACATCAAAAGCCTAAGAGTAGGGGCATTAAATGGCAGATTGTGTTTTCATTATCGGGTTTATCACCATTGACTCGACAGTTTTATACTGACAAATCGCAGACATTCATTGAAATTCAGCGGGAACGCCAGTGTTAGACCGCACTCCCGTTCGTTTGGTGACACCTGGTGGTCAAATAAAGTAGTGCTAACAATTTTCACAACTCTCTGCACCTTCCGCCTAGCGCTTTTTCTGACAATAAATCTGAAAATGCGCTTTTTGAATTTCGATTTTTAGGCTTATTTTGAAAGCACTTTAAATTAAAAGTTACCCTGAAAAATATTCCAAGTGTTCTCTTAAAGTACTGTACAGTATATGTAATAACACATTCACAAACAAATAATTGTGAATTAATGTAACCAAGTAGGCTGAAGCAGAATAAATAAAACATTTAACTCCACTTTCAAATATATTCAAAGGATAACAAATGAACGTTTCCAATTGATGGAACGCATTTTTCCTTATACATCAAAAACATATACTAGTATTGTAATACGCTTTGTCTAGCCTACATTACCTTCTTAAGAATATTCAGTAGTAAAGTATGTAACTGCTGATCAGTTTTAAAACCAACAGACTCAAACTCTCGCCGAAGTTGTTTTTTTTTTATCCCCTTATGTCAGGAAAAGTATCGCTTGTCACCGTAGGGCGGGTCGACACTTACTCAACTCCATGTGGGAAGCGGTTATGTAACTCTTCTGGCAAGCAGTTATCATGTCATCTGGCTAAGAAATGAGGGCAGAATTAAGAGAACGTATTGAGCTGTTCTGCATTTTGACAAATGAACTGACAGCCAAGAAGGAGTAGACTTAAAAACGGTTTGCATGCATTTTGGAATGCCTAGTTGCCCGCCGTCACGTGCAAACCGAACGCAGCAGAACGTGACCAGTCTCGCAAATATTTCAACTCCAATCTTAATGAGTTGCAGAGAAAATGGATGTTCTTTTGTTTCACTCTTCCCACAGGGGTTGTAAAGTGATTCATACAAATCAGCATCAGACTGAAACGCTTTCTTTGTTTTTTTTCTTTGTTTTTTTTTGCAGTAAGTCTCCTAGATGAACTAATATGTGAGCACAGAGAAGCTAGTCAAAATGCAACTGCTTGGATGGGCAGAGTGGGGCCATAGAAAATGAATAGACCGCAGTAAATTACAAAATGTCTCAAATGAACAGCTTTAGTTTGCCATTGAAAGTATTATTTAACACTTTTTACTCCCTGAAAGCTATTCATGTGTTTACTCTGGTGAAAATTTTATGTCCGATTCGGCTGCCTGTAACCTAGTTCCATTTCAAACAGTTCATGTCAGGATTTTTGCAGTCTCGAAGAAAGCTTAACAAAATACTTTTCAAAACAGTGTGGAGTGTGCATTGGACAGGTGTAATCTCGGCTCTGGTTTCCTCCTGCAGTTCGAAAATAAGGGGTTTACATGTACGTGTGTTTGAATTGCCTGTAATATATGACTGTGTGTGTACATGTATGTTTGTATGTGTGCCCTGCAGTGGACATGTGTCCCTACCAGGATGTTCCCCTATCTTTTCTCCTCTGCTTCCTGGAATCAGGCTCACCCTTACCTGTTCTGGATGGATGAATATATGAATGGATGGACCTCAGACCCTGCATCCCCCATGGACGGATGGTGTTCTCAAAAAAAGCTATTAATTACTGTTTAGCTATGCAATTGAAAAAATAAGAACTTTCTGGACAGCAGCCTACACTTTATTCAGAGAAAGGCTTCTTACTTTCTACAGTAATGGGGGAACATAGGGACAAATTTAATTAAAAATGGAGATTGGCTCCAGCAGATGAGAACAGGAAATAACGTGGGGGCAGGAATCTGGGAGAAAACTTATAAAATGAGCACTGTACTTCAGTTGCCTTTGGTACGTGAACTGGTATTGCGGTCAGGTTTAATGGGGGTTTACGTGTATTGCGTAAACCTCTGACAAATGGAACCAATTAGCCAGCCTGAACTTGGTCCCATGAGTCTGCCTCACAAAAGCAGTTGATGCAAATGTGGAAGTATCATTCCTGGAGGAAGTTATTGAGTTGGAGGAACATCAGTTGGAATAACAAGACACGCCTTCTCTGTAATGCCACACTTTATCTCCTGTGCTGGTGCTTCATGAAACCCAAATGGACCAGTGCAAAACTCGCATGAGCCAAACAGAATGGAGAAATCAGGTTTTTTAGGTCTCTACAGATAAGAGAATATTCCCAAAATCCCACTGTTAAATGAAACCCAGTCTACCAACTGATTGTTGTCAGGCATGAGATGCTCAACTTTTGCCAACTCACCTTACCTTCTATTATTCTGCCTAGTAGTGAATATTCCCACTGGGGCTATTGCACTCACTCCTCCATTACTGCCATCTCCAACATCTTTTCCAGTTGCCCCTAAAGATTCTTTTCTCATGACAGTAATCTTGGGACCCAACCAACATAGCAGGAGGGGACTGTATGTCATATAGGAGGTTCTGTCCAACCAGAAATGAGGGAACATGTTTCTCCAGGCAGTCTGGTGGACCTCAGACCCAGGATCCTTAATATGTTGTTTGACCTTGAAAGATTCAATTCAATTCAATTCAATTCAATTCAATTCAATTCAATTCAATTCATCTGGGGGTGCCACGCCCCCTGATCGCCCAATCCTCAGCACCAGAGCCCATGGCTCCCCTTAACTTGGCCCTGCAATCCACACAACCACGGTGGAATGTGGGAGGAGCCACAGCTGCACCCGTTGGAAATTAGCTGCTCAGGGGTACAAAGGAGCAGAAGCAAGCCAGGGTGGGAGAAGAGTGAACTTTTGGGCCCATCGCACAACAAGCCACTGGGGCAGGATGAGCAGCAATGTGGCTGAGGGAGATAGCCACCTGCCAAAAGGAATGACCGTCTCCCCGTACCATGCCGCCTTGCCTGGTCACGTCCTGCTCTACCTGCCTGGTATGTGCTGCGGTGTCCTGTGCGACACTCAATAAATCCGTCTCCCTTTGGGAGCTGCAAACACAACTTTGGTGGTCCGTGTCCATCCTCTGGCATTCAATTAAATTTATTTTATAGTGCCTCTCCCAACACACTTGCCCCAAGGCACTTAAGAGGAGTGTGTAGTAGTTACAGTGTACATAGAGGATAAAGGAAAAGGCCAGAAGACAACAGAGGAGAGGAAGGGTCCTTGATATCTACCAGAATGATCTACACAAAAAATGAATCAACATAATTCCTTTTTTTTTTTTCAAAATAAACATAGCTAATTTATTCAATTTATTGTAAGAATTTTTGTTGCCCCCCTCAGGAAATAGTTTCTCAGTACCACCTCTACATGGATGGAGTGTTGCAATCCAGTATGCCACCTGTGTAATGCTTCCCAAAGATACAGCAGGCATTTAGATTTAGAGAATCAGGCACAAATATGCAAAGTAGCATAAACATGGCCTCCGTCGATACCGTAATTAAAATAGAATTAGTAAATAGTGACTAAAAATGGGTCAATTAACTTTTCTCTGTGTTTTATGTTTCTGTGTGCAGACTTATAAATCAAGGGCTTTATGGTTGTATTAAAGCTTTCATCTTAGCCTTGAAATTGAGGGCAGCATGCACTCATTTGAAGTGATTTAAAATACAATAATTATATGAAACATAAAGAATGTGCCTTGATATGTCAGAGTGTCAGTCTGGGGGCTAACATTTCGAAAAATGGAAACAAACATATATATAACATAACAACAACAATAGCCTTCCCTAACATATTGTTCAGAGGCCCTTCTTCCCAGAATCACATCGCGTGGTCTACAATAACGGATAAAACTGAGAAGTTCTCATGGGTATCACTGGCTGTCCAATGCGGTCCATCCATATCATTTCGAAGGGGATTTCTAACAATGGAAGTGGACCTGAAGGCCTTTCAGAAGTGGCTGCATGATGAACTTCATCCTGTATTCTCACCAACTTGCACACCACTTACATATTTGTGCAAAAGCTCACCCGCGGCAGAGTCAACCATTAATTGTTTTGTTTCCATCTGGAGTCTCAGTTATCAGGTTATCTTCACCTGCTGGGATTGTCACCAGCCACCTGTGGGTTTCAATAACATGAAGAGTAATTTCACCAATGGGGAGATTTTCATCTGCAAAAGGTAAGGCTTCGCATGTGTCTCCTGCTAATTGCTGTCCAGCCTCTTCTTTGGAGGAGAGAGGGACTGGACCCATGGCTCTCCGCGATCAGTCTCAGGCTCTGCCCCTTACTCACCAGCTGGGATGGAGCAGTGGCCACTCACCATGTTCAGAAGGCCCCCCCTCCACAAAGTCTTTTTCAGTCCCTGCTCTTTTTCATTCTCTTAGAATAATAAGGCTAGCTGCTAGCATGACACAATGCCTTTATCAAATATGAATAAGTAATACGTGTTGGACTGGATAAGTATAAGTATTCCAAGTCACACATTTAATTCCTGTAAATTCACCCATAACGTAAATCCAATGTGGTCTGAACATTTAAAAAACATTTTTATGTGTATCTGGCAGGTTGCCATTGGGAACGGGGTTGAGGCACCAATCCATGCAGGCCTTTCCAAATCCCAGCAGTCCAAGCGGCCTGTAGAGAGGAAGGAGCGCCAAACATTAGCAGAACTTTCCCATTAATTTCTGTTTCTGCTTCAGCAGAAAATGCAGTCAATAATATCAATGACCAGTAGGGGGCCCGGAGTACCACGGCACCATGTCGTGACACCCAGCGGGCGGCAGGAGAGGGTTAGAGAGGGTGTCCTGATGGATGCACAATAACAGGCGTGTCAGGTGGGTCGAGGGAGGGAGATGAATCGATGGGTTATCTGAGGGGCCTGGAGGGGGAGAAGAGGACCATGGGATTCTGGGAAGACAGCCAGGTGATTTGGACTTGTGACACCGGGGCCGAACCACCATCACTTTCAATTAATCCGAACCCAAACTGCTACAGGAACACCTGCTACAGAACGTCCTCTGAGAAGAGGAGCATCAGCTGCCATCAGTGACTGCTGGAGTCCAAGGAGCTGCCGCCTGTATCCAGTATAAGCCAAGGGGCAAGCTCCCTCCGCCATTCCGAGTCTTCCTCCACTGACATGTTGGCTCTTTTAGCACAACCAACCCCCTGCAACACCCAGATAAGATAACAGTGAGCCAGAGCATATCCAAGGCAACATACAACAGGATACACCAGCATGGAATGCCAGAATGTTGGAATTTTGACAACTGAAATACATACGAACATCTATCCTGTTTCAAGTCTGCCATAAGAATCCGGTCCACAATGACAGGGTCTGAGTCCAGACTGTGATGGGAACATCACTCAATGCACATTTGCTATTAGAAAGATAGTAACATATTCACACGGCCTGCTCCTCAATGCAGGGAATCACGTGGCTGAGACTCTATCTGGATAGCATGGTGAAAGGGTTAAGAGACTGGGTGAGCTCTTGGTTAAAGATTAGAGCAGATAAGGTGCCTGACACAAGTGATTAGAACCTGGTGTGATTGTTTTTGCCATTTCTGTGTGTGGTGGATCCAGAGGTAGCCAAAAACACCTTGTTAACGAGAGAGGTCAGAGAAGAATGGCCGCATTCGTTTAAGCTAACGGGGAGGCCATGAGCACAGAGCTCCCAGCTCAATGCAATGCTCCTGTGCAGGACGTCTTCTTTGCAGGCACAACTTATCGAAGCTTGAAGAAGTTCTGGAGGTAGAGGTGGGTCCTACCCGGTTTTAGGTAGGTATACCTACTTAAGTGGCCACGGAGTTTAGGTGAAAATGTACGTTTCACCTGAAGCATTTGACACTTGATACATGGTGTTTAGTCACAAAGATCCCATTTTACCTAACAGCAATATTCCTGTTGTTCTTAGGACCTGAAGTCATCCTTATGAAAACAGACCCTTCAGGTGAGTTATTATGTTACTGTAACTTATTACATTATGCTTTCAATTTATATTTTAAATGATCTTTTTGTTCCCTTTGAAAGCGAACCTGTGTACAATCTAGTAGTCATTTTAAATGGCGTTGTTTTTAAGTGTACTTAGCAGATGTTTATATTCTTGTGTAGTCTTGATTACGTTCTTACCTTTTCATGAAGCTGAAAAGGGACACAAGACTTGTGAGCAAAACAATCGAGAGTCACGCCTACATGCAGCCTTTCAAATTTATTACAACCAAGTAATGCTGTACAGGAATAAATAGAAGAACATGGGAATGCTTTTGTTTTCGCAAGCTCTATCTTGATACACACACACACACACACACACACACACAGAGGTAAAAGGAAACTCAGAGTCAGAGCACGGGATCAGCAATGTATCCAGTGCCCCTCTTTTGTGGTTAAGGGCCTTGCTCAAGGGATCAACAGTGATACGCTTTCTTTGATAGCTGGGGGATTTGATCCAGTGACCTTCTGGACAAAACCTCCTAACCCTTGAGAGGCACACACCATGAAAACTTGCCGCCCAGTTTCATACCAGAGACTTTTTTGCACGAGTGGTGACCGTGATAACTACTAAACCACAAGTATTCAACACATGTATGCATGAAAAAAAGCTGTGATATGATAATATGAATTGTATCCTCAGGGTGACTGTTTAATTTTGTGAAAGGGTACAAGGTACGAGCAGGAACTGTCCTGGTCGGTGAGAAGTGATGTTCGGCTGAGGTACCAGACACAGTGAGGCACTATCAGTGACTGTTGTATATGCCTGAGATAAGGGTCATGACAGATACACGGCCCAAATCATACCGCACTCCACCTCTCATTCCTGCTGCCTCTCGGCTGTCATCATGTCCTGTCTTCGAACCTGGAAAAGGTTCACCATCCAGAGGAGAAAAAAAAAAGCTCAATTTGTTCTTTAGAGTGAAGGGCAAAATATCAATAAGAACTGAGGAGCTATGAGCTTGCCTTTATTAACCCTTACCCTAAAGAGTCTGGGGTCATCCGCGACCTCATCCATAAAGAATTTCTGCTCGGAGAAGAGCTGGTGTGTCAGTCTGGCACCATGTACCCAAGGGGGTTTGAAAGTAGCATTTAAATGGACCCCTCCCAGTTACAGCAGGCACCTGGGTATTTTTTTTTAAGCTTGCTATGTTCTTGAGATACTGTAAGCCTTCGTACCAAAACGGTCCAGTGAACGGGTCACATATCCATCCAGACTCAATAAACTGAGCAGTTGCTTATTGATGACGTCTGGCATTCTGCTCAGCATGCACTTCCCCTTTAACCAGCGGCATTTTCCTACCCCCTAAAGGATCCTCTAGCCATCCATTTCAAGGCAGCTCTTTATTATTGCAGCTGCCGCTTTCACTCTTACTCTTATTGTGACTGGGGGGTTTAAGTACTGCCTCTGGCTCTGTGTGAGGTTGCATGCTCTCACTGTGTTTGCACAGGTTTCCTCCAGCAGGCCATAGAACACATGGCCTGGCAAAGCGGCATGTCTGAAGTGCCTGTAGCGTGCGGCCGTCGATAGTGACCCCCATGCTGGAAGAGCTGAATGGCAGATGGATGGAGGTGTCCATCCATCTTCTAACCACATATCCTGGTCAGGGTTGCCTGAAGCCTATCCTAGGATGCTCAGGGCACATAGCTGGATAGAATGCCAGCCACAGGACAAATGGGCAGGTTAGGGACACCAGTTAGCCTAAATGCGGGTGTTTGGTCTGCAGGAGGAAATGTGAGTATCTAGGGAATCCCATGTGACATAGAGAGAACATGTCGACTCCTCTCACAGAGCAGAAGTGGGATTCAAATCCCCAACCATGGAGGTGTGAGGCTAGAGTGCAACCCACTGAGCTACTCTGCCATCTGAACGTGAAGTCGTGCAAGTTGTAATCCTGCAAATTACACAAGCAAACCTCAGAAGAGGACTTCGTGATGAAATGAACGCACTTTGAACATACTTGGTAAAGTCTTTCGTCATCCTGTGAATCCCCTTTGGTTTGGCTTTCTGAATAAAGGCAGATTTTTTAAATCATCATGGACTCGCTTAGTGGAGAAACCCCACCCAGATCCCCTCAAAAATAGCTACTTGGGAGATGATTACTTCCTGTTTGGCATAGTGGACATAAAACTAGCCATTGTTTGGCCTAATACTGGTAATATGAAAAGAACAGAGGCAAATCAAAATACACTAATTTATTTAATGGCATGTGAATTTATATATTTAATGAAATGCAATGCAGATGCATTAATATGTCTGGCAAATGCAAATTATGTATACTCGCCTTTAACAAGAGGGCCGTTAGCAATAACTGAATGCCGATTATTGAATCATCCAGTATCATCCATGTAGGGTCCCTCAGAGGAGAGCAGGGGTGCATATGGCAGACAGAATGTTGGGAAATATGGACCTTCTAACCGGTCGGGTTGGTCTTTAAGATCCTTGAAGTTTCAAGACAGATAGAGCGTAAAGCTTGGCATAGTCAGTCAAGCGACAGTACTTGATTCTGTGGAAAATAACTCAGACCCAATAATTGTGTAGATTTTCTTCATGAGAGTCTGCTCTTCAGTGGTGGGTTCATAAAGAAACTTTGGACATGCTTAATTTCCTTTCTGCTCAGCTTTTAATGGCAATGTGCAGGCTGATTGCAGAGGATCTGAATTTTCCTGGTGTTCCAGGGGCAAATCAGGTAGCACATAGCTAACCCAAAAACCTCTCCATGGATGGGAGCTACCACTGCATTAATCCAGTTTGTGTTATGCCCCAAAAAATCAGTTCTCAGGATGGAGAATGACTCTGGTTGTAGGCAAAATTTCAGTGAACTTTAGGATTCATCTGAACTGTTTCACTAATCAAAACCATCTATCCTATCACAACATGGAGATGGGGCTGCATCTTTCAGGGGAGGACAGTCCGACATAAGAACTGGTCATAAGGCACTGGTGAGATGTTCATGTGCTCATCTCTTGAGTTTCTCTCATTGTAGGAAATCCTCTTTTGCAAAATTTGGACACAGAGCTAATCCATCCATCCATCCATCCATCCATCCATCCATCCATCCATCCATCACCTAATCACATTTCCTTGTCAGTATGGTGGGCAGAGCTAATGAGTTTAAAATAGTTTATACATTCTTGAAGATCAGGGGAGTATCTCTAACCCAGTTCCAGTTCTATCTTCTTTTCTGAAGATACTTGTTAAATATCTGTAATCTAGCAATGTGTCTATAATTCCATTGTCATTATAAAACTTAGCTAGTATCCACATCTACCTATACCGCTCAAAGCATGTTTCATTGGAAACAATGAATCATTTGCTAATGAGTTACTCAGAATCCTAAAAATAATCCTGCAAAGAAAAAGAAATCAAAGCAAAAAAAGAACTGTTTCAAAAACACATCACTGGGAAGTTATCCACAGAGAATGGTTATTTCCACCTTTGAAGAACAGGAAGGCAACCTTTGTAAAAATTTTAAGAGATAAAACGTCGCTTAATATTTTCTTCACAAAAAATGAACTGGTTAGTAACCATTATTAATTTGAAATAAGCAGGCCACTAGGTAAAATCTGAATCCTTACATTCTTTAAATTCTAGAAATAAACAGCAACCAGTCAAATATGTGGTGGGACAGTGATATTTTCATGAAAGAAATCGTAAAAAAAAAAAATGAGACCATTAAAATGAAGAAGTTATGTAACCAATCCCACCATGGTAACTTTATTCTGTCTAGAGCCTTTATTGATTAAACACAATCGTGATGTTTTAGACAAACCTTTAGGTTATGCTCTGAACTGTCTCGTTGCAGAGTTCTGGTTCCTAAAAGCAATGCTGCAACATAAAACATCAAGCCCCATCCATTTCCAACCACATCCTTCCTTAGGCTGGGTGACAACAAACAGACCACATGAAAAGTTATCTGACGAGACTCAAACATGCAAAATCCTGGATTTGCTACAGGACGTTGCGCTAGGTCACCTGACTTTTCACGGATGGTTTGTCTATGTTGTGATGGGTTTATTTTCTGACACTGAAGTTTCTTTTTTTTTTAAGATTTCTGGTTGTGACTGATTATTGTTGTTAATTTTGTATTAGAAATAATTTTTAATGCAGTTCCTAAACAAGAGATATAAATTGTCCTTCCTATCCAACAATTTTCAAGGTGTGAAAATCACTTGACACTACAACAGCTGTTTATTGTTCTGTGTTTAATGTACTGAAATTCTTTAACGTTTTGGTCGTACACAATGTAATTGGTTGGTTCTACAGTGGCTTTACAGCATGAGCTAGTTAATTGTTTTAATAACTAGCTCAGAAGTGTGCATTAGTGACATGTTCATTGAGTTAATGCCATGGTTCTCAATCGCCAATTGTTTAATCTGCTCGATATTTGGATGAATTAATGCTTACCTTTAGTTATTTATTGAAATTGAACACCTCAGGCTACAGGGGACATGGTGACACCATGGCCAGCGGCTTCATGGGTGAGGGTTCTAAATCCTTCTGCTCTGTGTGTGTGTGGAGTTTGCATGCTTTCCTTATGTATTACAGTTTTACTCTGGTTTCTTCCTGCGTCCAAAGACATGTAGCTATGACTGTAACCGTGATTGCGTGTGCGTGTGTGCATGTGTCATTCAGGGTGCACCCCAGCCCTGTGATAGGCTCCAGGCCCCCCTGTGACGCTGGCCAGGATGATGGATGGAAGTAGTTGGAAGATGGATGGATGGATGATAGATGGAATTCAGGCTATGTACTTTGTTTAAAAGCTCATCCTACTACTTGAATTGGCTGCAGACTTGGAAATTTCATCTTTTTATCATTTTCTTGTTTGTTTTTTCTCAAATTTATCATTATCCAAAAATTGTTCTCCTATTTTTCTCACTGGCCCTTTTGAACCTTAACTGGGAAGCAGTCAGAAAAAACCAAACTCTGAAATCTATACTAGAAAGGTTTATCGTGGCCCAGCTGGCAGGTAGACGGAAGCACGTGATAATCTAACAGTGCCGGCCAGGACTCGTGATATGTGGCCAAGCTGAGAACAGGGTTATTATGTCGGGAAGACAGTCTCCTTTTCAGGGTTAAATCTGATTGTGTCAGGATGAGACCAACAGCCCACAGCTGACGGCCTGAGAAGAAGCAAACTAGTGTGAGAATGTCACACTACAGGTAAAATACAACAACCACACCAGAGCTCTTCCTGACTGACTATGCAGGCAAATGCAGGCCATGTGACCTCCCCCCCCCCCCCGAGGATTGCTACACACCCCTCATTTCCCAAAACGACCCACAGCGTATTTTAGAGAAATCTATGAGGAAGCTCTTGCTTTGCGTGTGACTGGGTAGGGTAAAATCTGATGTTCTTGTTCACCAGCACAAGACTGCCAGGTGAAATGTCCCTTTGATGTTCTCCATATTGAAAAATTATTCTGTCAAACAAAACTTAAAGTGACCAGTTTCACCTGTCAATAGACTATAGATAATGGAGTATTCTGTACAGAACTAAAGAAATACAGTAGGAAGCCCATATGTGGGGACTTTGAGTTGCACCAGAGTGAGTCACCACTTCTGAGGTGTGTGGTTCTCCTACTTTATACATCCTTCCAGAAAGGAAGGGTAGTTATGTAAAGTTTTGTATTGACAAACACTGCTGTCACATAGCATTCCCCAAGCAAAGATATAAACATTGATGTCATTGCAGGAAATTGGCCCAATCGCGTGTCGAGTGGACCACAGATAGTAAGCACTCATGGGTCCTTCGGCTGTGAACATGCAAAGCCATTGGAGGTCCTCCTGTTTGAGGAACCGGAACCCCTTGTGTATCAGCTGTGTCACTTCCTGTTTTGCATAATTTTTCAATTACATAATAAAAAAAATTAACCCAGGTGTAAATCACTTGCTCATTAAATGAAAGTCCATAAATTTGAAAACTATCTTGGTCGAGCAGGGCTGAATGACGTTTTGTCATTGACAGATGATGACTCTGTTTCCTGAACATTGTCATGCAGGGATTGAACTTTGTGAACATCGCCGGTAGCCCCTCCCCTTCAGATTTAAGACTCCTTTTTCATTGTTTGTTTAAGTGATAAGAACCGATAAGTAATTACATCTACGAAATACTTTAGTTTTTAGGTATTTCTACACTAAGAACGTCTGACCTGCTTTTATACGTAATGCTCTTTGGCTTCAACCGACCATTTCTTTAGGTGCCTGAGATTACTTGCTAATAACAAATATCAGAACGTAATTTCACTAATTAGAAAAACAAGGTGTTCAACATAATTTATGTGATAAAAACATTTTTCAAGTATTTTGTTTTTATTTGCCAGTTTTGGTCAATCATCTTTTTCAATGTAGGAAAAATTGAATTTCAGATTTTACATCCCTAACCGCATCCCAATCTGAGATGCTACCATAGGTGTACAAGAGGTAGTACTTTACTTTGTTTTAACAGAGTTATCTTGGGACCACTGGGTTACGTTCTGCCTGAGCAACGTCTTCATCCTGAGTTGCCATTCCGAATTTGTGAAATTTGAGAATTTCTTCAGAGCCAATAAGACAAAATGCCAGAGAGACTATGAAATCGCTGGGCAGGCATAGCGTTGGTTATTTGGCATTCCACTAGAATGAGGGAGGTACTTTTCTGTCTGTAAAATCATTATCCAAGGGAGTGAAGCATTCCAATAAAGGATGTGTTCTTGGTGCAGGGAGTGAAGGTTTTGTTGGGTTACAGCTTGGCATGCTTGGCGTTACGTAGACATACTTTAATGGAAACAACTCATCTAATCTCGACTGTTGAAGCACAAGGTGGATTTTGGATTTAAACCGTAAATAACTAACTGCTTAACTGGAAATGTACTAATTAAACTAACGATAAGCTTACCTTTCTGTAAAGCCAGTATACAAATTACATGCAGGCACTGATCTGACCCATTGAAAGAAGAATGTGCATTCTTCCAGAAGAAAACAAATTAAGCCTAGCTGTCAATATTGGTGTTCGTTTAATATAATCCAGATGCCATGAAGGACATTAAGTCCCTATGTATTTATTTTTGGTTAGCTTTGCTGAGATATCTGGTATTCTGTGCTGACTCTGGCAGAGAAAAGAATAAAAATATCTGGAATCCTCACTGACCTGCTGTTTTTATTTGAAAGGTTGTAAAGGGAAGTAAACAGCTGCTCTGGATAGTTCAACAACGGCCATTTGAAACACGGAGGCTGGGATGAAGCGTCTTGTTTGTGGGTTCACCTCATTCGCTGAGCAGGAAAACTAACAGTCATTTGTTTAATTTAGTTCTGTTTAGCAAATGGAAGCATATAGGGATAAACACAGCATCCTCAGACACAAAATAAATGCAAGGGGTGTATTCTCCTTGTGTGAAACTTTGTGGGATTGCTCATTTCAGACCACCCCTGAGTTTGTTTCCTCATGTTCATACTCACTACTCCCCATACATCTTCAGTCCAGCCCTGATTCAATTCCATCGCTTTAACCTCAGCATTATTTCCTAAGTCAACAAAGGCTCATTCCCAGATGTGACTCATGCAGAGCTGCTTAATTTCAACAACAGCAATTCTGCAGCTGTTATCCATAGGCAGCAGATCAGCAGTTCCATGTAGAGTATTTGACTCAGTTGTATTTCTAAGTTCCTCCTCAAAGTCACAGTGAGGAAACGAGATGCCTTCAGCTTGTCGGCTGGTACAAACGATGATTATCTATCTGCCTGTTCGCGGCGTGCTCGCCACGTCAGCCGCTTAGTGGCTTTTCGTTCAGATCAATGGCCGTTTTATTCGTGAGAGAATCGGGTAACAAAAACCGCAAGTGATGGTATGAAAGCTGCGGTGTTACAAACAGTGCTTTTCGTGGTTCGGCAGTTGACACGCAAACCATTATGGGAGTTTCACCCTCTCGCTACAATTTGGCGCCACTCGTCTGTAACTGAGGCCGTCATCCGGGTACTCAGAGTGGAACGTGCCCGAGTCCCTGTCCTTACCAGACGTCCGAAATGAGCTGGGCAGAAGCTCCCTTACAGACATCATAAGCAGGGGGTTTTAATTCCTTCGTGACTGTTCACCATACACATACGCCACAGCCATGACACAAAATTTATAGTTCACCCTAAAAGGGAAAATAACCTTAATTACCGGATCGGCAGCTGCCACGAAATGTAAGTGTTCCTATGTAGTCCCAAAATCCTGCTCAGAACATTAAATCAGGTGTGAGTTCATGGAAATATTCAGTTTATTACTTTGTAGATATTCCAGGAAGCTTAGTACCTGTATAGGTTCTGGAAAGAAAAAACAGTACAGCCCAAAGCTTAGTAGAGGCCCCCGGGTCTGTCCTTTAGTATGGAAATGATTCGGTTAGGGCTGTCAGTCCACATTTCGAGAAAAGTCTGTAAGATGGTGGTCTGACACAATGGAAATGCAGCTTGTAGAGCCATTAACATTCTTGGATGGTGCTGGGGATGTGGGTTAGACAGTCTGCATGAGAGAGGCAACACACTCAAGAGAGTGAACTGAACATCAAGAACCGCATGCGGTTTTCTTATATTGCGGGGTGGAAAACCCAAGGAGAGCCATGATCTAACACATATTCAGACCACATACATCACGGTGGCAGTGGATTTTCACTTCAGTTTTTCTTTCCTTCCACAAGTATGAGACATATGGAGCTGTAGATCTGTAAATATCCTCAAACCAAGGCTCACGCAGAATGTAGGACTGCCACACAATCATTAGCATGCTCATTAGCATACAGACTCAGCCAAGGGGCCTGAGTCAGTGGTAATTCTGGTGAAGAATGCTGCTGAGTAAACGTACTTGGAATCCCTCTGAGGTTAATTTCACCCTCCACTAAAAGTCTGTTTGCAGTGTGTGTTGAATCCAGTTGCTATGTTTTTCTTATACTCACCCATGGCTTATGCCCAATGCTTCCTACTATAAGCTTGTTTGATCCCATAGTGAACAAGTTGTTATGGAAGAAGAGTAACATAAATCTTGTTTAATTTTACTGTAGTGCGTTTCCTGCAAGGCAAATGCACAGCCCCTCATCTCCCACACCAAGTATCATGTTTAGACCCACGCTCCTACCCCACTGGAAAAGTGAGCACACACTTCAATCTCGTGTCAGACCGTTCAAGGGCTGCTATGATGAGGGTCGCAGACAGAGAAATCCTAGTGGATTTCCTTCCTATACCTGTAGGGTTGCCACAAGCACTTTGGTTCAAACCCCAGGCTCTCACTGGGGTTGTGAGTGTCACCTTACCTGCATCACCAATAAGGCAAGGTACCTTAGTGATGCTCATAGGGTTTGCCACAGTATTTATGTTGCTATAGGTTGCAACAAAGGTTTGACTTTAACGTTGGTATGGACCAAAGCATTCGTAACTAGTAGTTTTAATAGCACACATGCAAAATTAACAAGGGACATTTTCAGTTTTGCTAAAAGTAATTCTGGACCTGTCCCTACCATCCCTATCTAAATATAAAACTTTAAGTGGATAAAATTATCCATAATAATATCTAAAGTGAATAATATAGCTTTATAATAATATAATCTTTTCTGGCGGAGTCCCTAGATACACGCGTTTCATCGATTTAAAGTGATATAGTCGCTAAAAATGTTTAAAGATTATCATTAATTTTAAAATGAAATGTTCATTCTTATTTTTTTTCATTTTAAAAATGTCTATATTTTAGAAACTTCCCCACGACTTTCTTGTACTTGTTTAAGCTTAATCAATTGCCTTAGCAGCATTGTGCCTGTTACATATTGTCTGCCTCTCTGGCACGTAACTTCAGACAAGAACATCTGGCAAAATAAATAAATAAATATAAAGGTACTAATCTAATTTAGCCTAAACTGAATTTTAATGACCTCACTCCATATCGAATTGTAGAGTCTGCGTCCAGGAGCAGCGCATCGGTTCAATCATTGCCTAGCGCTGTCAGCACTAAGGAGCCTGCAAACACAAGTGAAAGATCACACAATGCAAAGAGAGAAGCAAAATGTCTTGCTGACATGAGCGATGAGATAAGAGTCTACTTATTAAATTGGCTGGAGGATTTCAGAAGTTTTTGCACAATACTGTTGCCCACAATCGGAGCCGCCGGATAGCCATATTTGGACAATACGAGCCCTCATACATTATGAAACTGAATTGTATCATAACTGGGGGGGTGGGAATTTACACTGGAGTGACTCATGGGGCTCCTAATAAATTCTAGCAGCGATCGCAAGAGAAACTCAAACGAGATTTTTTATAGAGCTTAAGGATATACAGCCACCCTTACTATTGAAGCGCTATATATTGTCTGACATATCATATTTTTTCACCTTCAGAGGAATCGGTCAGTTTTTAAATATGACGACAACGAAGGCGCTCGTTTACTTGGGATTGATTTTCGTCATTTTGCGGACTGACATCGTCTCAGGTTAGTAGCTTAAATGGATTCCCGTTGTCAAATATCATTAAGGGTCAGACCAGCTTCTAATGCTTTTAGTGGATATTATCATTGCAAGGCTGTTAATATGAAACATATTCCAGCTGCAGATGCGCGTATGGCATTGCCGACAAAACGCGGAGTTTTGACTTTTCTGTGTCACAAGAAGTTAAAGCATCATTTTAAAAAGAAACGAATCGCAGGCTCCTTTTACTTGTTGCTTTGCAAAAAAAAATGATATTGAGTAAATGCAGATGTTGTAATATTTTACATGAACGTTACTGGGACGGTCAGTTAACCCTTTAAGTGACACTGTGTTTGGTTTTGCAGGAAACGATTACCTTCCGACAGCCCAGGACGTTACCTGGTCTTCTAATAATTTCAAGACATTATTAACATGGAAACTCAGACCTACAAATTACACTTACACAGTTGAATTATTCGGGTAAGTTGGTCTTGACTCACGTGATTATTATATACAGGCCTGATATGTATCGGTTTTTCTAACCTATAATACTTCGTTAATGGTGGTCAGCTGCATCGTCCTATTTGTGTGTTCTTGCAGTCTGTATGTCGATGGTGTGGGTAGTTACAATGTACCAGATTTGTCTGACTTGATATTGCCACAAAATAACAGTCCCCCCAGCCACCACGTCAGTTATGTTGGCATGTTTCTGAAGAATTGGCCTAAAATGTATCTCAGTTGCCCTTTTATTACATTATTCACAGTAATTTGTTGAACACGCTTTATATTAAGTTGTCTAATGTTACATGTTATGAAAATGACCACACCGTCTGTCTTAATGAGGGAAAACTCATTAACAACAATGACAAGTTTCATTCGAGGAGGTATGTCGTACGAATAAATAATAATTCAAGCGTATCGCCTTCTGCTTATCTTAATTTCAGCGCTAGCAAGGACGGAAAGAGGAATCCTAACTGTATACAGAGCACGAATACCGAGTGTGATTTAACCGACATGCTGACGGAGTTCAAAAACACTTACTATGCCGACGTCTTGTCAGAACCCTTACCTGGCAAGAACTTTGACCTGGTGGAGTTCCCCCACGCCAGATCTAAGAAATTTTGCCCATACACTGACAGTATGTATCACTGTCTATAATCACTGGCCATGCGCTGACTTTTAAATTGTTTTGCCACGAGTGTTTTAAAATTTAAATAACGCCAACTCGCCTTCCTTTCAGCTTTGATTGGTAGACCTGACTTCACGATCAAAGTCAATGACACCAAGATGACGCTGTACATCACTGACCCACTTTCAGCAGTTTACCATGAAGAAAGATTATTATCCATCCGTGACATCTTTAAGGACGATCTCAAGTACAGAGTCATATACCGAAAAGCGAAGAGTACTGGAAGAGTAAGTGATGCAGCTTGGCACATTCGTAATTCAAAGAAAGGAGCTCAACAGCCTACACATTTCAGTCACTTTCTGTTCTAGACCTCTAATTTTCATAAGATATGGGCTTCCCAATTTTCACGAGAGGTGAGGCTTTCCCAGTTCAGCTCATCATTCTTTTCTTGTGCCCACAGAAAACTGAAATAAGTGACACCAACCAGATTGAAGTGGAGGTAGACAGAGGTGAGAGCTACTGCTTCAATGTCCAGGCGTACATTGCTTCTCGGAGAGGAAAGAAAAAGCTGGGCATGCTTAGCCGCATTAGGTGCTCCGAGGCCCAGGACAAGTCCATCATTGACGGTATGTGAGCGATTCAGATTTTGAATTTCTGTAGAATCGCTGTGGATCTCAGCAGGCCAGACAGTGACTGGCTATTGTCTGAATGTTCACCCATTTCATACTTTGTGAAACTTGTTCCGTTGCATCCATAGAGAAAAGCATCATTAGGCACCTGAAGCCATGCTCAGGAAGTAGGATTTTGTCGTGTACTAATGCCATACTTAATGTGATAGTGTTGAGAAAGGGCCTTGGCAAGAAGATCTCAGATGAAGTTGTGGTATTTCAGTGGCATGACTGCAATTTGATTTGTGATTTAAGTAGGCGGAAGCATGACTTTCAGACCCAGTTATAATTTTGGTCAGAGGAACTGGGTTCATTGATAAATCAAAGTTATAAGTATTTATCTTTTGGCATTTTTTTTTTTTTCCAGAATATGGGATTCCTATGCTTGCTATCATTGGCGTCTTAATTCTGGTCTTCATCATCAGCACCGTGAGTCTGATCGTGGCGTGCTGTAAATGCCACCAGAGAGCCATACACAAGGCAAAAGGACAACCCTTGGAAAATGTGTAAGGGAGCAGGGCGCCACCTGTTGAGCTGAATCTGGAACAGCTGGATTATGCATGGAAACCACTGAGGAGGGGTCAAGTGCCTGTCTAACCCTCTAATCAAGCAATGAATCTTTTGGTTTCTGTGAAACTCTGTTAACATCTTATTCCCCGTCTGTCATCTTTTCAAATGGCATTGACTTTGATCAGCACTTTTAAATTAAGCTTTGAAGCCCCTTTTATGCTATTTTTATAGTTTAAAAATAGATTTTTAGAAAGTACTTATGTATTCCTGTATAGTGATTATTTAAGAATAAGTACAAAAGAAGGCATAGGAACACTACTTACATTTTAAATGATATTTTTATATTTATTTATTTGCTAGTTTAAGAATAGTGATATATGTATATTTTGAGATTTTTCAAATATTGTGATAGGTCAATAAATTTTATATTAAATGATTCCTTTTGGTTAGTGTCATTCTTTACATAGAAATGTATTTTGCTGAAAGGGCCAGAGAGGACTCAAAAAGGATAAAAACATAAATATGCTCAAAATTATATTATGGTATTTAAATTGTGATGGTAGAGTAAGGTTTGTACCTCTGGTATGTATATACACATATTAAAAACATGTGACAGGTTTTTGTTAGATTTTTGTTTCCTTTTGATGAGATCCATAAATTCCATCCATCTTCCCGCTGCTTATCCCGGAATCCTGGTCGAGGATTGGCACACGGCTCGGATATACTCTGGGCAGGGTGCTTTTGGTGACACAAGCACTCCAACCATATTGACGGTCCTGAGGGGTGACATTTCTGTGGGATGGCATGCATCGCGCCGCAGGGACTTTGAGGAACGTGGAGGGGGACCAGGATGTTACAAACACAGCCATCGGCCACCCCACTAAATGACATTCCTCAAAGTGTTGGTATTCTTCTTGAAGTGAGACTAGAGATAACCCTTATTGCCATTGACCTTTTTGACCTTGAAGACATTCTTGGTTAGGGGAAATAATTCAATTATTTATACCTCGTAGGGATGGATCGAGCCTCCGCTTATTTGTCGCGTGTGCAATAGTGGAATAAAAATAATTTTTGCATAGTGTTTTTAAAAGCTGTTTGGTATCTTCAGCCCCCCTTGATGGTGATGTATGGAAGTTCAGCATTTATTCTGGACATGAACTCAGTGTGAACCTCATACCTTAGAATTTGAATCATATGAACTCTCCCTCTAGCTCTTATCTTCCACCCTAAAAGTACAACTTACTCATCCCTGATCTGTGTAAATGTAATGAAAATTGATTATGCCCTTGGGGTTTGGCCTAGCTGCTAATATCAGTCATAAGGACCTATGGGAGACAATCCTGTGCCTTACTGGCAGCTGAGACATGTGTCAAGGGAAGTTACTGGGCAATTATAGGGTAAAACCGAGCAAAATGCAGAATGCCTGACAATACTTCAAGGAAAAAGGAGAACCAAACTTTCAATGGCCACAGATGGTGTTTTATTAAAAATTTCAGTGATGAACAAGAGATACTTGGAAATTTGAAACTGAGTTATTTGAAAAGCTTCGGCCATGTCTGGCTCGTTGGCAGCGTTGTAATAATAAACATCACTACAGAGGGGATTTCTCTCAGGAATTTAGTAAGCTGACACTGAAAGGTCTGTGGCATAAGTATAATCATTTTAACAGAAAAGACAACTCAAACCATCTTCTCGAATAAATTAACGATAAAACAGCAGTTTCAACAGCTGACCTGCAGAACAGCGTGTGATTTTGCCAAGCTAAACACACACACACACAATTTACATAAAAACAACCATTAATCAGATACATGGAATCCAGCCTCAAATACTGAAATTAAAAAAAAAGTGCTTTCTGTGGTGAACGCAAAACCTGAAAGCACAATACCAAGGAACACATCGTTTTGGTGTATTCAGGCATGCGAATAAAAATACTGACCTCTAGTGTCTGACTGACTCAAACGCTCTCGGTTATTAGCATAGCACAGCTTTTTGCAAATTAGTGGACGTGCGATTCCGTAAATAGCTACTAACAGAAAAACAGCACTTGGTTTTCTGTTTATCCTTCAACACAGGCAACCATAACCAAAGAAAGCATTTTTTGAAATGCAAAAAATGTAAGGCCAACTACATTTCCTAGTTGTAACAAATCTTTTTTTGTTTATCGATGGATGGATGGATAATGCCCGAGTTTCCATCTTATTTAATAACATTACCATTCTATATAATTAACTGATAAACTTTAGTTAAAATCCTTTGTAATAAATTCCCTGAACCTTTTTCCTCACTACAAAATTTTTTTTATCCCCTCCCTAAAAATATTCCCCCAAAAAATACTTGTTTCAATGTATTATCTTTCTGAAACAACACTGTACAGTACAACAACTGGAGTTCTTTACATCCAGACATTCCCCTACAGAAAAATAATTCCATAAATATACACGCAGCATGCCAACAACACCCTTTCTCAATGGAAACGTCTGTCGCAGGTTTGAGTGTTTCCCTTTCAGAGTTTTCCACTTCATATGTGTAGTTGGACTGGCTACCACATGTTCTATGATCCGAAAGCCACCGTATCTTTGGTGATGGGTTTGAACTCGTAGTGACCTCTCCCATCCATGAGCAGATAGTACTGAGGGGTGAAGACACATCAGCAAGCTGATCGCAGTGCATCAACGACAACGTGCCTCTTTCTGAAAGTCATGGGAACCTTTCAACACAACCACAGCTACATTCAGCAAGCATACTCACACAAACACACACACACACACACACACACACACACACACACACACACACACACACACACACACACACACACACAC